>JAGVSP010000058.1:0-109511 GCA_022494985.1 Micrasema minimum | reverse complement strand
ATCACACTCGCGTATCACTTATTGTAGGTAGGTATTTGATTATATAGAATGTTTTGGTTTCTTTATAAAAATGCACCTAAAAAGCTTTCTTGAACAGGTATGATGGAGCCTAGGCGCTATTACGATCGCTTTGATAACAGTTTTTAGTAGGTTCGTTGAAAGTACGGCACTTTTATACAAGGAAAGTAGATTTTGTATATATCCACTACCCACCTTCCTTTGTCTATTATTGTCTATTCGGCATACAAATATTCAAATAGGTGCTAATGTTTTAAATAATATGTTTTGCATTTCTATTGATTTTTTGAGTTATAGGGGTCAATCAAAAAAAAAATTACCATGTAATATTTGTTATCTGATAAAACCTAACTTTTTTTACCTAGCTGAAATAAAATATCGGTATTACCTTTTTACACATATCTACGTATTTAATACGTTGTAGATAGGTAGTTAGGTACCTATATGGTGCTCTCCTTAGAAGAATTACTAATATATATATAAATATATAGGTATAGTGCTTTCAATACCAAATAATAGTCCTTTCAAATGGTACATTATAAACACCAAATTATTGTGTACTTTTTTACTAGAGAAAAAATATTATGCAAGTGAAAAGCGTCCTTTATATTATTATGATGCAAACGTTTATAATTTATGACCCGCTACTGGCATTAAATTTATAGTTACCTACCCGTAATGATATAAACTTTATGATAAAATGCACTTACACCGCTATTACAAATGTTTGTTTTATACCTTTACAGAAACGGGCCGTAAAAATGCAAGTGCTATCATAATTGCACAAATAATTGTATTGACAAGAATAAAATAATATTAAAATACGCAACACAGATTTCATTTTACAATTTTATGTCCAGATTCATCAATAGATAGGATATTTATAAATTAATTAGTATTTATATTTATGTTTTTATTAACTTTCTACTGTGAAATTTTGTAGATGTATTCTATAGGTACTTATTAATAATATTATGCGCTCATTAGCAATATTATTTTTTTTAGGTAAAACCCGAACGAAAGACAAGTACCGCGTGGTGTACACGGACCACCAGCGGTTGGAACTGGAGAAGGAGTTCCACTACAGCCGCTACATCACCATCCGGCGTTAACTCTACGCGAGATTTAATAGTTAATACTGATGTGATAACGCAGTTTACAAACGTCAACACTTACGCCGTGTACAATTCGTGACGTTAAGCCTTACGGCCGCTTTAATCGAAGTTAACAAATGTGCAATGTAAGATCTTTTCTTTTTAATCGTTTGAAATTAGTTTGTAGTTCTTACGGTTCTGCGTGACGTAGGAATTTGGTGATAGTTTTAATGTTTATTAAAATAGTGATATGATTTTGTTACGATTTGAGACTGATGTTTCGGGCCATTCAGCAAATTAAAAAACGGTTAATCTAACAACACATCATAGGTATTATACATAACGAATCCTGATAGTGGTATCTAACTTATTGTTTTGTCTAACGTTCAATTTATGTAATGTGCAATTTTCATGGCTTATATGTAATATTCTAATTTAAATGCTGCAGGGCTTTAATTAACGTGTTTTAGTGTTTCTTTTTACCATTGTGAAAACGCACCGATTAATCGTTTGGCGTAGCGAATGTGAGATTGTTAAGTATGTAATAGTTCCAAGAGTTTTATGTTAAGATGAAAATTTTGTATCTGTATCTAACTAGTCAGAATCACTTAAAACAAATCAAATTTGCTGAATTTGACTGCAATTGTGCAAAATCCGTGATGCATTTCAAATCACTTGTCTATATGAACTTTTTTATGATACTTTTGTTTTTATCGACTATATTAGGTAGCTTTGTTGATAATCTTTCATGATCCCAGCTCTTAAAGGCAATGTAGCCAAATAATCTTACAGACCATCGCGTTTGAATTAAAAATATATCAATAAATTAACCAAGAATTTTATTGTGCAATGTTTTTGTCTTTCAAAATGATTTTTCAATTTAACTGCAATAGTTTAATTGTTGGTAGATATCTATTATTTATCAAATTCTGACGGCCCGTTATCATTCATTGCCTTAGTTTTGTGACTAATTGTTTTTTTTTAGTTAGTTACAGATATTCAATTTTCAGTAGAAATGTTGGCTTATTTTTGAAGACTAGTTATTTCCTTCGTGTTTCCAATCCGTCCGAATGAAAAGTTTTGGTATTTTTAAGTATAATTAAAAATTTGTAATAAAATAATGTCGTGACACCCGGTGCTTAATAATAAAACCATTTATTTCCCCATAAATATTTTATTAATTGAAAATGCCTATATTATATTAGTTTTTCATGTTCCGTTGGTTAGTATTTATATATATTTTAGTTTAGAGAACTCGACTGTTATACAAGAGATATGGTGGAGAAGTAAATGTTCCTTAACAGAAATAAGGAAAAATCGGTATTTAGAATTAATATTTTACTGGTTTAAAGCTATCGTAATTCCTAGCAATTTATTCGAAATACGGTGAAAAAGAGATTGTATTACCATATGTTAGGGGTAAATTTTTGATAAATCGTTCAAGTTCTGATGGTTTATCGTGAAATTTTTGGTTATTTACCCTGATAGATCGTAACATCTGTACGCAATTTTCTCTGTGTATTAATTCCTGTCATCATGTTCATTTTAATGTTTTCATTTAATTATTGTTATTATCATTGCATTTGTGTATGTTTTAATGTTGTTTAAAAATTACCGTGTTTAGAAACTTATGCAAACTTAAACGTTTATGTGAAAAAAATTGTGTAAAATATGCAAACTTGAATTTGATATATATTGAATTTGAAACAAATATAAAAAATTTGAACATTTCAAACAATCAAATAAACTTTTTTGTTTCTGTAGACGGGCATATTTTTGTTTCCATTAAGTTATTATACATAGGCCACTGTAAATATTATTCATATTTTTTGGTTTAGATCTATGAATATTGATTTATGAAATAATGAGTAAGTAGGTAAGCTGTGCCTTTGATGCGATATCGAGACTTGTTTTAATAAAATTACATACATATTTATACACAAGTGAGAATTATTTCCTTATTGATTAGTTGTTTATGGTTGTTTAAAATTTTTACTTCGCTTTATTGTAAATAGTAATTTTAAGCAAAAACAGGCTAGCATTAATATGTTGATATTTTTTCAAGCACTTGTGGATATCTGCCTATTTATTTACTAAACTTTAAGAATTCTTAAAAGAAAGTGTATTCAGAACCATCCACATGGAATTTTACATCAAGAGATTTCAGCAATAAAACTACTTTTCAGAGATATTAATTAAAAAAAATTATGATCCATATGCACCAGTATTTTATTGGGAAAATAAAAAGTATGGGTATTTATAGAACGTTTATTTAAAAAATCATCAGAATTTTATCACGGCTCATCTAAAATTAATTCATTTTGTATATGTCGTTCTAGATATTACCAGCCACAGATCTTAACTTTTTCTTAAAATATTTTCATCACCCTCTTTTATGTAAAACTTAAATTGTTTGTGATTTCTCATTAAAATAATTAGGTAATTACAGTTTAATAGAGGAATCTTTTTCAAAAGTCGTAGGTGAATTTAAATTTATTAAATTGTACGATAATAACCTAATTTCAATACCCGAAACTTGATAAAACCATATTTTCTAAATTTCGTTATTATAAGGAAGGTATCTTACTAAAACAAAGACTTTCCTAATTACCTAATTTAATGTAACCAATTATTCACCATAAAAAACACAGCATGTTGCAAATTAAAAATCGATTTCAAAGAGTAAGGTCTTTGTTCCATTAAAATTCTGCTAAAGCTCTGAGTTCCATTAAAATTAAAAACACAATATGTTTATACGAAATCGATTATACACCTACCTTTATACCTACAACATAATGCAACGTACCATACATATTGATTTAAAAAAATAAATTGTATCACCAAGTCTTAAAATGAATCCAAAGCCAAATGTCTCAAAGTAAATAGTTTTTTTTTGTTTTAATTTAAATACGGACTTAATGATTATTTTTTAATATTATTGTAAATTCAACTAATAGAATAAGGGATATCCTATAGAATATAGGTATCTATGTAATATTGTGAACTTTAATTTAAAAATTACAACTTTACCAATGGCAACAACTAAGCAAAAGGTATATAATAAAGGTAGGTGCCTTAATAGGTAAGTTTGAAAAAAGTATCACAATATTAGCCATAGGTATCACAATAATACCTACCCTTACCCTACATTACATAATAATTATATACATACATACAATCATAATTACTGTTCCTTTTTTCTTTATTTGTCACAGCTACATACGGATACGAGAGTAGTTATGTACAAAATATTGAGCTTTTGATGGTTCTGATAGCAATTAGTTATATAAAATATGTAATTACAAATATTAATCGCTAAAACATGTTAATATTATTCTTCTTAGGTCACCTTATAATATAATTATTTATGTTTTAGTGATTTTAGTCGACGTTTGTCTTATACAAAATGGACGTTATTTTGTATCATACAAAATAGACGTTATTTTGTATCATACAAAATGGAAGTTATTTTTTATCATACAAAATGGACGTTATTTTGTATCATACAAAATGGACGTTATTTTGTATCATACAAAATGGACGTTATTTTGTATCATACAAAATGGACGTTATTTTGTATCATACAAAATGGACGTTATTTTGTATCATACAAAATGGACGTTATTTTGTATCATAAAAAATGGACGTTATTTTGTATCATACAAAATGGACGTTATTTTGAAACTAATATTAGGTACTCGTGTCGTTATATTTTCTTCGCTCGATTACCTGCACTAAAATAATATATGATAAATTATGGAAATTGATAAAACAAGAGAAAAACGTGTGTAATAGTGGGAACATTAATATTAAGTTTCAAAGTTACGCTCTTGAAAAAAATACTATTAGTTTCTGAAAATTTTTTGGTACAAAATATTTTTGTTGTATTTTATTATGTAAATATCGTAAACAAAATATTTACTGACACTACTGTATGGGTTATTGTATTTTTTTCATGCATAAATATAATAAAAACCTTATAAATCAATCCGAAGACTTTTATTTTTCATGGATCGACCTAAAAAACTAATGTTTTACATTTATATTTATATTTTCAGCGGTAGATAAAGGAATGACAGATAACAATGAATACACAACCCATATCTTACTAATACTACTACCTATCCACACCCAATGATGCATGGGGCACTGAATTGATTCATTAATGCAAAATACAATTTATTACATGAAGGCAGGTTTCCTGTTCAAGGCCTAAAATTCAATGTGTATGATAACATTAAAATGTATATTTTTACACCTTGGATTGGTACTAACTGATCCTAGACTGATCACTGACCATCTTACTGGAAAATGGAGGGAGTGGGCTTACATTACACAAAGTAGTAGGTCATATTTGACGTAGAATATGACTTTTGAATCCAGCTTGAAAAAATTTTTTTCCCATAAAAGCTTTCATAAGTACCTACCTACCGCAAATTAAGTAAAATTGCATGAATTCTTATTAAAATGCGGGTTTTTATTTTGTTTTCGTTATAATAATAATATTAATTTGAATAAACTAAGAATATTTGATAAGAATTTGCAAAAAAATATTTTTAAAAAATCAAATTTTTTAATCAATTTTCTCGAAAGCTATGGGTCAAATAAAAAAAATTTACCCCACAAAATCGACTCCAAAAATGATGTAGATTCACTGGTTTCCGCTTGTACATAGACTTTTGTTACACGGTGTATATATAAGACATTGATTAATTAATGGTGGTCCTGACTCCTGTTTCGGGCCAGCATCAGCATTAGAGATTTTGGTGTTTTCAAAATGAAATTACGCAGTTATTGAAAGCCACAGAGATTTGAAAAAATATCACATATCGCACCGTGTATTCTAAACTGCCCTTACTAAAAAAAACTTTTGTTTTGGTCGTGTTGATCTTTTAAAAGGGAATAACTGGACATAGGAAAGAGACTGAAACTTGATTATTGGACAGAAATGTGGTAGCCGATGTGAGCTGTAACGTGGAATACTCAGTTCATTTGCGACTAATTAAGACAGTCCAGATCGCTTGGCCGAAGCAGTTTGTGGAATCCACGTACCATAGTATGATGATGATGATGATGCAGTATAGTAACTATTCACGATGCGATATGTATTAAACTACAATCTATTTCCCAGCAAACAAACTAATAATTCATAAACTTACTGAATTTTCTGGATAGCCTTAGCTGACATAAACAAAATAGTAATATTAGTGATTAAATTTAGTGGCAAGGTTTTATTCGATATAAAATCGCATTTTGGCGAACACATAAATTTTTTTTTCTCTAATACATGAAACAAATCAAATTTTACTGTGAAACTTTTTTAATTATAAAAAAAATCGTATTGACTCTTCGAACAAGAATTCACTAGAAGGGATGTTTCCATACAAATTTTCTAAAAATATACGCTTCCTAGGGTTAATTTCATTACACCACTTATCATATTCCATCGTCTAAAGAGCACTAAGACCAATACACTAAACGTGTGACGTAGATGTCTAGTGATGATATAGACACCTCAGACACGGTAGTATTTTTCAAGTATGGAATGTCACTTCTCTGAAATTCTTGTTCGAAGTATTGGCTGTAGTAAAATAAATCAAAAGGTCATGGTTTGAAACACAAATGTCATAATTCATAAGGTAAGGTACCTTTTCAATGGCCATAAATAGTGGTTCTACCGAAAAAATTGATTTGTTTTAAAAAACGCTCCTCATTTTGTGTTCATCAAGCAATAGGTACCTAATAAATGAAGGGCAAAACACGATTTATTTTATTCTCAGTAGGTAGTCCGCTTCGTAACATAGTGGTGGCACATTTGGCTACCGTGCATGAGATCGCGGGTTCAACATGAAATATTTATTAACCATTTTTTAAATATTAATATTTCGTGTGTGATACCTTGAACTGGTACTGAAGCGTAAGACTGATCATCCTACATTTATGTAATAAAATGATCAAGACACACTGCACTTGGTGAACCAATGCAGCGCCCTATGCACCATTGGGTGCGGGTAAGGGAAAGTAAGTAGGTACGTCTCTTAAATAATAGACCGCAGGTGAAGATGAAGGATATCTAATTGCTTCAAGTACGCGATATAATATATTTTTTGCAAAATTAAAAGCAATAAATGGTGGTCATTTTTCCATTACGCCATTACGAGTACTGTAATTGCATACAGTACTAGTGGTTAGTTTTATTATGTGAGCCGAGAAATTTTATGGTGACTGTAAATTTCTGATTGGTTTAATGGTTGGGTCTAAATAACGCTACTGTAAAAGTGTAGAGACATATAGAGATTGGTCGCGTTTAATAATATAGGTAAGTAGTGTAGACGTGTGCAATAATATACAATAAGCCGTTTTGCAGTAGTATCCATGTGCCTATAAACGTAACGGCGCCCTAAATAAGAAAGTTAGTTCATTTAGTTATCCGGATTCTAGGATCCCATGGTTGACAGATGGAAGATTTCTTCTTCTTCTTTCGCCACGTTCGCTCCTATGTGGAGCATGTGGACATCACTAGATCCCTCCAGGAGACCCTGTCACCAGCCAGCTCTCTCGCCTTCTCCCACGTCAGGCCCGCATCCATCAGCTCCGCCGAATACATCCGTAGGATGGTCATCGACGGTCTGCCAGGACGGCGGGATCCTGCAGGCGTAAAGAAGAGGCAGCTCGGGTTCAGGCTCTCCCGAGGCATCCGGAGTACATGCCCAAGCCAGTCCATCGCCGCATCTTCACGACTCCAGTTATTGGAGGTGGCTGCGTCCGTTCCCTAACTTATTCTCAAAGCTCAACAAGCGAGCACTCTGAGCTTTTGTGAGATTTAGCTTCCTACAACGTGTTGAAGTACCTACCTATAATTAGTAGGTATCTATTACCAGAACGGTTTGCCTTTCTTCATAGCAATTTAGTAATTCTAAATGTTCTGAATGTTCTTATTCATAATCGTTTTAATTAAGTTATATTTTAATTATTCTTCTTCTTTCACCACGTTCGATGTATGTAGATAACGTTGCCATCCGTCCTTCGTGTTCGACTGTTTGACCTCTTGTCCGGCCAAATATGTCTGCGTCCGGCCGTCCGGCCCGTCCGGCCCGTCCGGCCCGTCCGGCTTTTGTTGGGCTTTCTTATTTTTATTAAGTACTTCGCAATACCGGGACATAATGTCAATGTGGAAAGAGTATTTGATTTAATAAGGCGGCAATGAACAAAACAAAGAAACAGGCTAAAGTCTGAAAGTATTGCAAAAACGTTGATAGTTGAATTTAATTTAAAACATATTTATGACTAAATTATTAAAGAAACAAAGATGTTTAAAAAAAGCAAAACCTTGTTATTAAAATACGTGTTTTTAAATTTTTTTAAAATTAAAAACACCTTTTTTTAAGCGTCCGACTTTGGGACCCAAAAGTCCGGCTTTTTTAGCGGTTAATTCCGGGATTTTTAGAGATAGCAACGCTATACATGGAGTAACAAAACTCGTAGTATAAGCCGAAAACTGGAGAATCTACATCATTTTTGGAGTCGAATGTGTAATATGACTTTTAAATATGAGCTTGAATTTATTTTTTTATTCTCCTCGTAAAAGCTTTCACAAGTACCCAACGAAGATGAAGTAAAATTGCACAAATGCTTTTTGAAATTCGGTTTTTCCTATTGTTTTCTTTATGGATTAGTAGTAGGTACCTATTCATTTTACTAAATAAATGATATTTGATGATTAAATTTGTAAAAAAAATCAACTTCATTTTCAATTTTCTCGAAAACTTTGGGTCAAATCCAAAAATATTATTCAACAAAATCGACTCCAAATATGATGTAGATTCACTGGTTTCCCGCTTGTACATCGAGTTTTGTTACACGGTGTATATGGAGCACGTGGACGTGGACATCACTAGATCCCTCCAGGAGACCATATCGCCAGCTAGCTCTCTCGCCTCCTCCCACGTCAGGTACGCATCCATCAGCTCCACCGAGTACATCCGGAAGATGGTCATCGACGGTCTTCCAGGACGGCGGGATCCTGCAGGCGTAAAGAAGAGGCAGCTCGGGTTCAGACTCCTCCGAGGCATCCGTAGATGCCTAATACATAATAAATGATAATACATAATAAATGACATGTTTTCTTATATTATTCGTATACCTACTAATATAAATTTATATATGTACAGAGAATGTATACCTATCATCCTTCGAATTTTAAGTTCCCATACTAAAAGCGAATAATACCTACCCTCTGTAGAAATAACTTTCCTCGTCACAGCCTAAGTTTATTATCAATACGGATGTAATTAAACTCACTGAGTTAATATTTTTTTTATAAATAACATCTGGGCCCAGATTACAAGCTTAACTTCATCGACATGTGAATGGGTGGTGGCCCAGTGGTAGCGTCGCCGTCTCTGTGTCCAGAGATCTCCGGTTCGAATTCCCACTCCGCCTCCGCCACGACTTGATTCCTATTTTCAAGCACACGCCGCTTAGGCTTTTTTGAAAATAGTATTTACAAATTTATATACGCGTCAGAACTGTGGTAGATAGTTATCGATGAAGTTAAACATGTTTTTTTTTAAATGGGAGTTAGGTAACTTATTTTTTTTTACCTTGCTTATGATGTATAAGGTTTATATTTCATCAAGTGGATTTTCTATCATTGACTGTTTTCAATTGATTTTATTCATATTATATTGTGTTGGGATCAGGCGGGATACGTCTGGTGTGGACTAAGGGGATCTTCTCTGCATCTGCCTGAGATGATAAGAAAACCACGGAAAACTCATCATGGAGAAGGCGGACTCTTGATGGACATCAACAGTCTTCCGATCAACTTGAAGAGTGTTCGGCATTTTGTGTCCAATTTTTGTGTATTTAATTTTTTTTTTTAAATATTACTGTTTGAATCGTGTTTTCAGAAGTAGCACACATCCAGCAACTTCAACTTTACAGGACGGACAAAAAACTGTCTGGTACAAAATTTTCATACTATGATATTTTTTCTTTCAATACACACAAAATAGATATTTACAGTATGTTTTTTATATATTTAAAGCTATCCGTACAGCACTATATTTTTTTTTTTAAAAACGTGGATGTGTGCTGTTACTAAAACAAGATGTGTGCTATTTCTAAAAGAAATACAATGGATGTGTGCTGTTTTAAACACTTTATTTTACATTTATGTAAAATAACATTTTCATAAATTAAACACCTTAATGATATCACAATGTTTTATTGGTAATATTCCAGATTAGATAAAAGAATGGTAGAATATCAACACAAAACTAAACCAAATAAACATAATCAAACATTTTACAAATCTTCTGGTATGTCATCTCCGTCTGTGGTGATTCCCCGCAGTTCGGTGAATCCCTCACAAATTTTTAATAAACCAGTATTAGAATCCCTCACAAATTTTTAATCAACCAGTATTAAAAATTTGTGAGGGATTCCCAGGTAATTTTTTTTAGAAAGAACACACAAACAAAGGTGTGTTCTTTCTAAAAAATACGTATTTTTCAACTGCTAACAGTAAATTCACTAATGATCAGATATGGGTTATTTTTGCTCAGAACGTGCATCTGGTTAAAAAAACAAGATGGCATCATTAAGTTGAAATCCCAAAAGTTGGCTTGTGTGTTGTTTCTGAAACATAGGATTCATTTATGAACTTAAGCTGGGCCCTGGAATGGTACCTGCAAAAACGTTTAAAAATAGGTCATTAGATGTCAAGTTACAAGATCTATCAAGGTAATATTAATTATGTACAACAATAATATAAAATATAAACACATATATTATATATAAGGTAGGTATGTTATGTACCTACTACGTTATTGCACCACTACTAATTCGACTAGTTCATTTTGCAATAGATTTTCAGAACTGGGAACCTGTTTTTATTGATTTGCTGAACGAAAGTGTGCCAATGCGATAAAATTCTAAGCAAAAAATAAGTAACTATCTAATGCATTAATAATCACTCAATAAATATCTTGAGTGTAGATAGTAAATCATTAGGAGGAGAATCGTTCATCGTTAGAGGTACGTTTTAATAATGGCTGTTTATTAAACTTCTCGGACATTATATTTTAACTGTATGGACGAATCTTTAAATTGGCATTTTATATCACAAATTTGCCTATGTTAGGTACCTACACAATTTATTTAGAATCTATGTCCAATGGACATTGTCCATACATAAATACCTAACCATATAAGCAAGGGAGATAAAATAAAGAATAATTTAATTTTACGTATAGTTAAATAAACCTTTAAATACATAGTTATGTAAGAATAAAATATATGTTGAAAACATAGGTAGGTAAGTACAATAAGCTTTAACAAAAGCTTTTCACTAGATGTTCTGGTTACGCAACTAAGATATAAAAAAAAGTTTGGGATTTTTTAAATGTTATGTAAATCAAGTGTCCAGAGTAATAGTGTCGCATTCAAAATTAATTTTTTGGGAAGATAGAACTTTTAAGGATTAAAAAAATGACGTAGATTGGTAGATTTTAGGAATACACTATTAGTATTTTGAGGTACTAAGTCTAGTATGTAAGTATAGGTACACAAGCATCAATAATAAAAAAGCATTTTCCATCGCAATCGTCGAAGCGATAAATTTCTTTTTTCAGTTGGTGGTGCTGGCAAAAAATAAGCTCGAAGTCCACAACAATCCGTTGTTCGTTTTGTAGAATGGCAATTATTCGTAGCCGAACGCTTTTTACAGGCTCGAACCTCCATTCTCCGGAACATGCGCAAATGGCAATCATTTCTCGCCGTAATGGAGCGGGCCGGGGCCATAAAGCGATTATGTCCGCGATGCAATTACATTCGGCATTTCCATCACACGAATGGACGGTTATATTGATCTACATACAGGGGTGGCAAATTAGAGGCGCGCGAAGGTACTGGAGATCTTCGAATGCTCGCAAAAAATTCTATCTTTTCATAAACAAAAAAAAAAAATAGGTATGCGCCATAAAATCAGGAGTAGACACTGGCCAAAACTGCCCACTGGGCGGTGATAAAGCTACCAACAATAGAAGATGAAAAGAAGTTTTCATTTAGTTATAGAGAGAGAATAAAATATGAAAAAATTAGGCTACGGCGCTATATTTCAGACGATGCTCTTATTAATTATTACTTTGTCAAATCCAGGAGCAAACGGTTTTTTCAAGCGATTTATTGAATGTAGGTACCTACGTTGTAATTATGTTCTTTTTTCTATATTTCTTTTGATGTGTTCAAAAAGTTTAGATATTATCTTTAGCTTGTTGAAATTCAAAAAGCTTGTCCACAATTAATGATTTTCTAGAAGTAACTTTTTTGAAACACCACAATAATTAAGAACCTACTTAAATAAATTTAAGTAGATTTGTTTTTCGAAACGTTAGCTTTTGGTACCTACCTACTATTATCAACGTTCTTGTAAGGTTTTTGAACCTGAAATTTCTACAAAAAGAATCAAATATACCTATCTACCACCTACCTACTAATAATGATGTTACATTACAATTATTCTGTACTGATGGGCAGTTTTGAGGAGATATTTTATTAACTTAAATCATATTTCCGCACTTAGATTCCATTTTGAATTATGTTTTGCCACCCCTGCCTGGTTCACAAGATGGCGGCTAGCCCGCGGTATGGCGGGCGGGCGGACCGAACCGACGGACAAGTCGTGTGGAACAGGATCACGAATCGAGAATCATGAATCGTAGATCTAGAATTATAATACATTATGTAGGTATACTAGTTACCTAGGCAGGTAATATTACCTACATGTTGCCAGCCTTTCAAGGAGGAATATTATAATAATAATAAGGATGTACCTATCCACCTAGTAACTATAATATACACTAGTGGCATTCATTGTGTGGAACTTTTAGTAAAATTATAATTCCTTGTGTGATTTAGTAAAAAAATCTGTTCCTTTGCAGTAAATGATTAGTTTTATATTTTTATTTTATTACTTTGTGTTTCTACTTGATATTTAACATATTTTAGAAATGTATTTTGAATGTATATTTTTTATTAAAAAAAATAAAACCTGAGTGTCGCCGAGGCCATACAATTTCTGGGTTTGCACTTATGTGCACTAGCAATACAAATTGCCACATATTCTAAATTAACCAATAACAGGGGCGTGGGGATTTTTGCACCCACCAATCAGGAGGGTTTTAGCAACAGTTACAAGTAATTTCATAATTATTTTAGTCAGCAATTGTTTTTGAAGTAGAAAAGACCTGCGCCACATGAATTGAAGTGCAGCGAAAATGTTATTATTGAAAACATTGGCCTTAAATATGTCTAAACATGCTGCAATCAGTACCAATGTAGCTGAATAAAAGGAGTAAGGCGATAACAATTCGTGAAGAAGGATTGATTGCAATTAAATCACAATTACACCAAAAGTTTCCACAATTGATGCCACTACTGTAGTCAGATTGTACCCTTATCATAATTACAACGGAATCACCTGATGATAAAATAATATTTGAATATCTGTTCTTTTGATTCTCTCAGTCCCGAAGATGGACACTGCAATGTGCTCCGAAACACGACATAATAAACCCAAAAAAAAAACTGTATTCTGAAGGATCAATATCGTGGAGCAATATCGTGGATTTAATCTTCATGTATTTGAATTACCACGTACTAGCCTACTAAAAGATGAGTTTTATGTTTTCTTCTATTCCCAGCTGAACCCAACAGTTGTGGGTGGATGATGGGTTCGCAATTCCCCTTCAGTCACATTGCATAGGTAGATATTGTAACAAAAAACAAATAAGACTTTCTTGAACAAAGAAGGAATATTGCGTGTGTAATTATTAGAATCGATAACAAGTGACGATAAGATACATAGATAAGCTACAAAAGTTGTCATCTTTCAGTTCATTTAAACGTTTCCGTAGTATCACTAGCGCTATAACTATATCACTTGGTATCGATAAACAATAAATAATACCTTTGGCGGCACTGATTACGGATTAATTCACTACGCCCAGTCGTAAATAGGGATTAACTATTAAATAAGGATTAAATTGGATCAAAGTCACCGTCAATATTGCTGTTTACTCGGGTACACTCTTTGTAAAGAAAATAAACAATTAGGTAAGATCCCATTTATGTATTTTCGTCTTAGGTATTTTCACTTGTCATTTAGTGGGTGCTAAAAAATGTATGCGAATGTATTCTGCCGTTATAAGAATAAGTAACGGATATGCAATTTTAGGTTATTTATAGATTATTGTTTCCACAGCGTTTTTGAGACACAATTTACCTAGGTACCTTATTTAAATATTAAAAAACCTCGAATTTGAATAAAATAACATATTTTATATTCAAATTCGAGGTTTTTTAATACATGTAGATACATATAATTACGTAAATGATGTCTCAAAAATGCCTTTGACACAATACCTAATCTAAAATCAAAATTCGTAAGATTTCACGGCTTTCAGAATACAGAATTATGTCATTTCTGGGTTATTATGGCACGTAATGTGTGTATTGGTAGCACAAAGCCCACAAACACGGTATAATAACCCAGAAAATCATAATCTGAATAATAAAAAATACGTAAAAATCTCATGGGTGTACGTGACTTATTCTTATGACGCAGGATATACCTACATACCTACTACAAACTTCTCGAGAATCACGAACAGGTAAGACATCAACATTGGTCGGATGTAAGTTTAGGTACGAATACCTAATTAAAATTCAGTATAAATTATTGATGGCTCGCTAGCTATCCCGCCGCATCTGCTTCCTCTTTGCGTACCCAATAGTCAGGGGCGGGGCGGACCGTTCTAACGATCGATTCTCAAACTAATAATTTTCATAAACAACATTTTGAGTGTGTCCAAATACTTGTAGACAAAAACTGGATTTCACCCATTACGGGCTAATAATTACAATTTGACATCGTTTTTGTCTACAAGTATTTGGACACACTCAAAATGTTGTTTATAAAAATTAGCTGGTAAAAGTTATAAGCATAACAAATTGAAGATTCATCTTCAGGCGTTTCCTAGTAGGTGATATAAATTCGGTAAGAATCTCACTTGCAATCATAAAAGTTTCTGCTAAAATGCTTAGCAATTTTCTCAATGGATGACAGAGAGTTCACATGTGAAGCATCGCGCCATTTTTACTGTATATTGGCAGATATGGATATCAAATACTAGGTGAAATGGGAAAATGTTTGTAATGCATCAAGTGGCCACTTAACCCAGCCAATGACAGGTCATAAGCCCTGTAAACGCCTAGATATCCATATTCCCTTCCAAGTTTCTCGTCTCTGTTGAGATGTCAAATTCTATTAATTTTCATTTAATTCATAACCTATAGACATAGGTAACCTATACCCAGAGAAAAATTAAAAATACGACAAAGTAGGATCTTTAGTCTGAATTTTTTTGTTAACCATTAAAAAACACATCATTACCTTTAATAATACTACAAAAGGACAATCAACAATCACGTCATGAATTTAATGCAACACGATTTGTCCATTTACCTACATAAAGCGTTTTTGAACGAGGATGTTTGGTTGATTTTAGTTTATAGCTAATTGTCGTAGCTACCTATAATACATAATTTCACAACGACATTTATTTTATAAATAATTTTCTTTTATGCTCTTAGCTGATTTATTTATTTTATTTACACTTCACATTTCATAATTTCCTCTTTTTCTTCTTCATAAGTCATTGTTCATCCACTGCTGGACATATGCCTCCCTCATGTTGGTCCACTGCTTTCTGTCCTTAATTTTATAATCACAATAATTATTTATTCAAAATATGACTCATTCAATAGCGATCCATGATTTATCAAGAAAATTAATAAAATATTCAAATCAGATTAGTATTTACTGCAATGGGATATTAGTGAGATTTTATCGTAAATAATCTAATCCACTTTTCTTTTTAAAGAACCACGTACGTCCCTGGCTTAATTTTTATCGTAACGTTTCCTCTCCGCCTTACCATCTTTCAGAAGAATACGAGACTCAAATAAATATCGTAGAAGGAAAATCTAACTACCTGACTATGTCCTAATTAAGTACTTAATTGGTTAGAACATGAATATTTTAATGATGACGATACTTCTCTTTATCTGCTATCTGCAGTATAATTAGCTCGGTGGGTTGTAGACTGGTTGGAGATGGAATTTAGCAACCAACCGACCATACCACGATTCCTACTTCAACCCAGTGGAGCGATGAAACCAGCAGAAGACGAGTGAAAGCAAGTAGAGGTCAGAGCCCCTTAGTTTTCTTTAAAATAATCATTATCATAATATATATTTTCGTAAACACAAAAATTTACATACTTACTCAAATGTTCACATTTATGTAAACTATGATTCAAAACTTTCAGACTGTACCGAAAACAATTATATTAAAATGTAGCCATTGATTAATTAATGTGGCATTTTTTTTATAAAAACTTTTCAAGGAAAGGCCTCGTCTAAAAAAGTAATATGTAGTCACATTGCAATCTTTGGTGGACAGCTTACCTACATATAATGTAAACCAAAGAAATTACGCATTTTTCTCCCAGAGACAAAACTTTAATCTCAACAGTCTGTGGTCTAAAAAATAAATTACACGTAAACTCGATTTCTTTTAGGGTTAAGAAAACATAAATTAGTTACATATTTTATTTTTTACGCTGTACCTGTATACCTACCTAATTCAATTTTTTCCCATTTACCTATTTATTAGATATTATACTGTAACAACCAACAGTTGGATTGTTACATTTTCTATCCATTTTAATAAATTTATAACGCTGGATCCAACATTATGTAGGTTTCTAAACATATATCTGAAAATCTGAACCCCGTAATATGCAAACACTCAAGGATGTTAACATAAGCTATAGGTTACAGAGCAGAGTAGGTACGTAAGACAATACCTAGTACCACACTCTATAACCCATAGCCTATTGCGATTGATCACACAAGATTATCTAGTTCATTGTTTTTTCAACCTGTGGTTCGCGGAGCCTCTGTAGCGGGTCGCAAGAGGCCGAGAAAACTTCCATTTTTTTCTATACAACATATAAATTTGTGAGACTTAAATAAAAAGTTGATAAGAGTTAAATCATTATATTTAACAAAAATTTCCCTATAATAACAATCATGAGTCAGAAAAATGCTAGTACAAAACATGTAATCAACAATGAAAATAAATATTGTATAACATGTGTTTAAATAGAAAATGATTACAATCTGTGCTTGATTATCTTTCGTTCATTTTAATGTGATAGGTTGTTATACATACTATACAATATATTTTTTAACATACAAAGGAAAAAAGTGGTTAGGGGGGTCGCGAAATAATTTTTGATACAAGGGGAGGGTCGTGTTCCATGAAAAAGGTTGAAAAACGCTGATCTAGTTTCATATCCTCTTATCTACTGTGAATGCTGATGGTGGGAAGAGTTGGCTGTATCTCTACAGAGATGAAGTAACATGTATAAAATCTCGGGAATATGGAAATTCAAGCGTTTACAGGGCTTTTGACCTGTCATTTAGCTGGTTAGTAGCCACTCGACGTATATACCAACATTCCGATTCTGCTTATTAAGCGAAGAAGTAACCCAACACCGACTAATAATTCCCCAAATGCTACAAATTCCAAACGCTTCCAATTTTGATTTGGATACGCCATCTACGTATTGACAATAAAGTTAAGTATTTCATTAGACAATTACATTATTTTTGTAAAATAGATTATATTAGTATTAAATTAATCAATAAAAGGATCTAGTAATGTCCAAATTCTCCAAATAGTAGCAAAACTATGGCGAAAGAAAAAAGTACCATAGTACTATTTATAAATTTTAAAAAGATAAAGAGTAATATTATAATCATATGTTACCAAAATGGTTGAGATAAACACTAATAGAACAAAATTACTAGAACTGTTAGTATATAGATTTTGATTTACACTGTAAGACATGAGTTTTTCTCATTTAGATTTTTATACATGTATAGACATTTCTAGTAACCTCCTAATTAATATAACAGGAGTAAATTATGGAACTTATGTAGAAGTTTACTCTATGTATAATGCAGATTTTTTTACTATGCCAAACGAAGTTAAAAGTTAATCTAGAAATATCAGTAGTATACAAGCATACGGACCCACTATAAAAAATGAATTTATTGCTCTTAGGACCGTGCTGTTGGGTTTCAATCCTCCAATGGGAACCGACTACATAAAAAACTAATTTAACGACTCTAATAAATTTACTACTCGAAAATGATATGGGAAGATTAAATATTTTATTATTTAATCTGTCCACTGTAGTTATTTATGTCGGGAACTGGAAATGGCTAGGGACTAATGGTTCTAGTATACAAACCCAGATAGAAAATACTTGCAAGTAATTTATTAACCAAAACCAAGGGGTGGTGGGAGGTTTGGTGTTGAAGAAAGAATAATAAAAAATTACCTAGGTGGAAATGTGAACCTACCTGAGAAAAATGTTTTGATTTTTAAATAGAAAATCATGATTGTTTAACTTAAATTTTCCGCCTCTTAGCACTGTTGTGGCGCATTTGGCAACCGTTTACTTTCCCTTATCCGCACCACAATGGTGCAATAAGGGAACTGCATCGGTAGGTACCCTACACCAAGAGCAGTGTATTTTGATATTTTTTTGACGTTGATAACGTCTTATAATATCGAAGGAACCCGGCTGCACATAGAACACGAAAAAAGCATGACTCATTGTCACGTTCCCGCCTGAGCCGAGTGTGCAAGCGAGAGCGCGGAACAAGCGATAGAGAAGCACAATCGGGCCTAAGCGTTCGGTTTGTGACGCATCTATCTCTCTTCCACTCCATCGGCCGATGCGTCCGAGTAGAAGGGAGACAGCAGAGCAAGCACACAAAGAAGAAAAAACGAGTGCAAAAAAATGATAATTTATGGAAAAAAAAAAATTCAATTAACTGCTGCTTGTGTATTATACAAAACAAATGATAATTCAGTAATAAAAATTCATATTAAATTCATTAAAGTATGCTATTTTTCATCAATGTTTTTTATGACGTTATTCACTGTAAAAATATTACCGTCCGTAAACCGACTTTACAGACAGCCAAAAGATTTTTTATAAATTACATAAAGGTAAGAATGATCCGTCATTACGCTTTTGTACCATGTCCCAGGTATCACACATGAAATATTAATATGAAAATCACTTGTAAATAAATATTTCATCTTGACCCCCCCCTACAGCAATCGAGCCCGCGCGACTCAATGCATGGTTGCCAAATGCGCTACTACTATATCTACATTATTTTAAATGATCATGAATTTATAAAAAAAAATTTGGGACTCTATGCTGGACTAAAAAGTCGCATGAGACACCTCGGAATGGGTGAGTGATCTACGGTACAAATCACTTGCCATTCCGAAAGTGTCGCATGCGACTCTCTGTCCAGCATAGGACCCTTTGTTAGCTAATGATGTCGGGGTTATATAGCGATTTAAGCTATCACAAGTCTAAATCCAATTATATATTGGTAATAATTATTATTTTGCAACACGAAAACGACTATGAATATAAAATATGATACTACGAAAATGGCACAGAAGCTTGGGACTAATATAAATACATTGAAAAATTATTAGAAGTCCTTGAGAAAACATCAAATTAATAATAATAAATAAGTAAATATAAATTCCTTACAAGATAAATATTTAGAAAAATATCTATACCAACGTGTTAGTAGGTCATTGATAATATACTATGCATAATGAATAATTAAAGCTACAGGGGTCTAAGTATAGCAAAAAGCTTTCATTTTCATTAAAAACTTTTGGTTAGTCCTGTAAAGTCGGTTTATGGACGATAATTTATTACGGTGACAATACGTCCATAAGAAAAACATTGATGAAAAATAGCATACTTTTATGAATTGAATTGAAATATTATTACTGAAGTTATGAATTATTTTGTGTTAATACAAAGCAGGAGTTAAATGAAAATTACAATTTTTTCCATAAATTATAATTTTTTTCGGCACCTCGTTATTTAATTTACTTTCACTTTGACGCATCTAGCTCGGCCGCATCGGATGGAGTGGAAGAGAGATAAAGATGCGTCCACAACCGAACGCTTAGGCCGATCAGTGCCTCTTATCGCTTGTTCCGCGCTCTCGCTTGCACACTCGGCTCAGGCGGAACGTGAAAATGAGTCATGCTTTTTCGTGTGTGCAGCCAGCGTTCATCGATTTATTAGACGTTATCACGTCAAAATTATATTTTTCTTATATTTAGAAAAAATTAATGTAAATCACAGGAGCTAAAACATTGGAGCTAAATCACAGGAACTAAAATATTGGGTAGGTAGGTATTACTAATACTACTACTCCCTCCTAATCCGCACCCCAATTGTGCATAGGGCACTGCATGGGATTCCAAGTTCAGTAAACTTTGATCATTTGATTTGATGAAGGCAAGATGATCAGTATGTAAGAAAACAATTGAAATTTCTACATTGAAAATTACATCATGAGTAAGGAGATTTTAAAAATCTTAATACCTATATTATTATAGGCTCTATGTGGATAGAACGTGGATTCTATGACCTACATTCTCAAATACTTTTAAAACAATCAAAGTAGTTATTCTGAGAGCTGTTTCGACCGGTCAGTGCATTTAGAAACTGTCTGTTTAATTTTTAATCTTAAAAAGTAGGTATAAGAAGTTCTTTAATATAAAAGCCAACAACATCAAATATAATAATAATTACCTACTGCCTCCAATCCACCATTTAAAACATCATGTTATATAAAAAGCGCTTTATATGGCATTTGCGGATTTTATGGCGTTCATTAAGTCTTGTATATTTTAACGACATAGAAATGATTTTAAAACATTTATAACAGGTAGATACATATCTACGTAGATATAAATAAATATGTATTTATATACTACTATGTTTAGGGATTATAGATTATAGTCCTACATGTCCCGACTTATAAAATATGTGAACACAATTTTTTTTTTCAATAATAATTATTAATCAGATATACATATAGGTACATGGTTTAACAAAACTCGTAGTACAACCCGAAAACTGGTGAATCTACTTCATATTTGGAGTCGAATGTGTAATACATACCTTTTGAATCTGAGCTTGAAAATTATTTTTTTTCTTCTCGTAAAAGCTTGAATAAGTAGGTACCGCATATTAAGTAAAATTGGACGAACTCTTATTAAAATGGGGCTTTTTATTGTTTTCGTTATGGATAGTATTCATTTTACTAAATAAATTATTTTTATTATTTTTATTTGACCACCTCAACAGGCCAGGAGGCCCAATTACAGAGGGGACAACGTCACAAACACCCAGGCTTGAGAAAAATCACTTTTAATTTGTGTGTTCTCACCGGGAATCGAACCCGGAAACTCCGTATCGTGAGTCCAGCGTCTTAGCCATTACGCTACGGAGGCCGCCAATTATATGGGAAATTATATGGGAGCTTCGTGCTCAATTTTCTCGAAAACTATGGGTCGAATCAAAAAGTTTTACTGTATAAAATGGACTCCAAATATGATGTAGATTCACTGGTTTCCCGCTTGTACATCGAGTTTTGTTACACGGTGTATAACATAAGAATTACGTCCTGAGTATATTTTAAAGTATTCGCCGCAAGACTTTTTGTAATGAAATCCAACTTTTATGAAATTTTGAAATGTAGGAATTTAGTTAATTTACACTGTTAGTTATTCGTCATTATGCACTGATGCGCCGGCGCCGAGAATAAACTGCGCCCGCGCAATTTAAGAAAAAACGTCCATAATTGACAATCCGTCGGCAGTTTGCGTCAGATTTGCGGGACGTGGACGTGACTTGGGAGGATGCACGGCAACTGGCGGCCGATCGCTTGGATTGGGGCAGTTTGTGGAATCCATATGCTAATTTATAAAAGATCAGCAATATGCATAATATATCTAATCCCTGCAATTAATTTTCCATTTCAAATAAAATATTCATAATATTTTCTCGATTACACATCTGAATTTTTAACGAGTTTTAGTTAGTGAGACTACTTGATATTATTTATGTTGTTAACTAAATCTTTTAAATATTTTTGTAGATATTATTCGTCACCCCACCGAAACCAACTTATAGGAACACTTTTAAAAAGACTTTAGCAAGAATCACTGTTTTCGCAGCATAGAAATGTGGATAAAGTTGGAGGCTATACACTATACAATCTTACTGGGACTAGAAACTTGCCAGGGGAGGGGGTGGAAACTGCGCCCCTGGGACCTCCCACTGCCGCCTTCTCCCACCAACCCTAAACCCCCGGACAACTGATGTACTCTGTATTCATTCGACACTCACAGCTCGTAACAAAGGGAGTGGAAATAAAAATTATGTCATCTGTTTAAATATCAAATAATTGTGATTTGATGTCACTTGATACTATGTATGCAAATTATTTTGTAATGCAATTATTTTTAATACTGGGACAACTGTTGATGTGGTTTTTGTGAGAAATAATATCTAGTGCGCTTCTAAGTCCCACGGTTTGGCATTCCTACACTTACAAACATCGACCTACTGCTTTTCCAATTTTAGTGACCTGAATTTTGTCATTACTGACATCCTCAGACCTCTGAGGGCGTAATGACAAAATCTAGTCCACTGAGGATAACAATCTACAAATACAAAAATAGCCACACATTTTTTTTTGGATTAAAATGCATTTACATCAAAAAATGTCAGCAGAAAATCTCAATAAATTTCACCATCATCATCATCATCTTCATACCATATCCGCTTCCTATGTGGAGCATGTGGATTTCACAAATTGCCTCCAGGCCAAGCGATCGGCCGCCAGCTCCCGTGCATCCTCTCAAATGCATCCTTCAAAAAATTGTTAAGAAGATTTACTGGTTAAAGTATAAAAGCAAATAAAAATTGGAGAGACATCTTCAGGCGTCCTCTAGTAAGTAATTAAGTTCGGAAGAGCCTTACCTACACCAATAAAGTTTGATTGCCAAAAATGCTTAACAATCTTCTCAACAGATGACACCAGTATAGAAATTTTCTGTAATGTGTTGCCTTGAAGAAGAGTTCAATATACTATAGTAGTTTCAAAAATTTGTCATATATGGTTATCAGATGATGGGCGGAATGGGGAATGTTGTAATACATCAAGTGGCCAATGACAGGTCATAAGCCCTGTAAACGCCTAGGTAATCCACATTCGTTTCCAGAGTTTCTCTGTCTCTGTTGGGATATCAATAATATATTTTCAATTATGAATCAGGTAATCAGGTAATCAGGCAAGTAACAGAAGCAGGTAAATGAGTTTTGGTTAGTTGTTCTCGTTGCGTCTATTTGAGATTTTGGTTTTATCAAGACGATAATTGAATAACGACCCTACTGGCACTTCCCAGTTATTGGACGTATAAAGTAATAAACTACACATAAAAGGAAATTATAATAGACTCACCAGAACTCACTACTTCATTAAAAGTACAATAATTTATACTGCGTATTTCTGAAAGAAGTCCATAAAGCCGAATAAATAAAGTCGGCTGCTATTTATGTACTCTGCCTTATAAAATCATAAGACAATAAAAGTTTATTTGTATTACCTATTAGTAGTTAAACATGGCTGTTTGTGTTTGCTCTGACAACAGAAGGTTTAGAGATCTCATTTTAACCATTATTGTGATTTCACGACAACGGGACATAAAACTAAATATCTCCTAATATATAAAAGGGTTAACGGCGCTTAATACAGCCTTTTTCTATTTTAGAAAATCTTTATATCTATGCAGAGTGCAAGGCTGAGATGAAGATAAGCATTATATCGACAAAATTAAGAAAGAGCTTTTACGATGGTTTGGTCATGTGGAGCGAATGAGTGATGAAAGAACGGCCAAAAGAAATTTAAATGTAAGCGTGCCTGGATGTAGAAGCCGAGAAAGGCCGAGAAAGACATGGCATGACCAAGTACGACAAGTACCTACTATTTGTTACAAGCAGTGTTGTTTCGTTGTTTGTCCAACATTTTTAATCAACGTATTTTTATTTTCGTTTTGTCGAGCTGTTTTGGATTGTAGTTATTTTTGTTTTTACAATTTACGTAAGTGTGTAAATAGGTGTCTTCTTAAGTTAACAAAAATATGTTAATACATATCACTGCCACAGATGGTTGAAAGAAAAAATAATTCACAGCAAATTTTCTGTTAATTTGTTCCGCAGTGTTAGTTATTTGTGCCTAACATTAATCTATTTACTTAGTGCTTTGTGGACAATTTGTCACTTACTATTTTGAAGATTTCTAATTTTCTATCGCTTCCTGTTTTAATTATAATTAACAATAATAATGATAGGACGGGCAGCTACAAGCAGATAATCTTTAATCTTAGTTGCCTACCTAAAAGTAAATTTTACACCAATCCAATTTATTTTTGAATACGTTAACATATGGTGCCGTAACCATTTATTGAGGTAGTCAATTAGTATTCGTTATATCGTAGTTTCTCCGATTTTCCAAATTCCCTTTGAAATTAAAATCTGATAATTTTAATGCTTCGTGCATGAATATTGTGCATTTCCGATAAAATGTTAATACTTGTGGAAAAACCCGATCAAGTCTGTAGATATACTTTATTACCCTCTTAACTTTGATAAAATGTCATGTATTCATATTTTGCATATAAATTTATTAAGTATATTGATTAATTAATGGTAATACACATACATACAAAGTTTAGTGGCAAATTTACATTTTTACTGAAAATTTCCAGTGAACTAGAAAAATCCAGAGATTTGGGTATGCAATTTTGTATTGCATTTATGCATCTTGTCAATCAATAATGATTTAAGATGCTTAGCTGTCCATTAAGCACGTTGCATAATCTAACAGAGGCCGACTACCGCTTGGCTATTAAAAATATGTTAATTCAAAGATACACGACTTGTTGACCAACATCAATACTGCCTTGCAGAATATAAACCGCGGAAGATCAAGAGTAATATTATGTATATAAATCGGCTAACTGTACCTTCAGGGCCCATGTTGGCAAAGTTCCCTGTATTGCCAATACTATGGGCCCCCTGTTCAAATTGAACCAAAATTGTTTTTGCTCAAGTATAAAATAGGAGGAAAAGTATAAATTTTATTTACACATTATTCTAATAAGTATGTAAGTAGGTAACATAATAAAATTTAAAAAAAGCATGTATTCAATTTCAATTCGTTAGCGAAGGATTTTGATAAGTACTACAATGAAAGCCCCACCCTTTCCCTAGACTGCTTTAAAGACTATTGAGTCTTTTTTCAGTCCAGCCAGCTCTACCGATTTTTTCAACAAGCTAAACCGCGATTTTAAGATTGTTAGTGTGATAAAAATACGGATGAATTTACGATTATGTACGCGAACAAATGCTTTCATTGTACCCCTACCACCGTCTCGGCTTATGTATTATAATTGTCATTGTTTCCATCACCCAAACCAACCAGAGTCGGCCCAAATTAACGGAGGGGGGATTTAGGGAAAAGAGGGGAGGGGACAGAACGTATGTGTGCATCTCACACTATCATCCTATCATCTTATCTGGCAGACACTTTGATAAGAAATAAAAGAGACATTTTGATAAGTAATAAATAATAGGACCTCCAAATAAGCTTCATCATAACAGGCCATGAAGGTCTTCTGTTAGAAATAGGACTCCTCCTTGCCCATGCCGCCTCCATTCCAGCATGCCAAAATTACTGATAGTTTGAATACGACTAGTGGATATAAATTGAATATTATACATTTTCTAGACTAACGTCAGTTCTCGATCTGATACGCATTTCACCTGCTATAGTTAAAAGATACTCCCATACATAGTTACTTTTTAAAAACTCCCAAATGGGCAGAGCACCGCTCATGATATAATTCCCCGCCCACGCACACATTCGTGTGGGTGTCTGTTACGAGCACTAACACTACCTTGCCTTTGATGGGTCGAATGATCGTATCATTATTTATGTGGGTAGGTATATAATGATGGCCGCCCTTTTTTCACTGTGCTGTAAAATTATGAAGTCGAAAACAAGAGAAAATGGAGGATAATGAGGAGGATTCCTGATAGATCAATTTGGACGCTAGTGCGGTTAGGCGGTTTGGTTTCACCACAAATCGATGGGAACCAAATTATATGCGACTACAAGACTTTGGCTTTGTAAGACTTTGATACATCGCAGTACTAAAACGAAGAAAGTTTGTGTGGATATCTAGTATTTCAGTATCCGCTGTTAAAATGTATTATTCTGAAAATGAAGCAAAAATAAAAACAGATGAGTATTTTAGCAAGACCCTGGCCATAATAGGAGCATTGCTCGTAACGATTGGGTTCTTTCGATTTTTTATTTTTTATTTTAAAAAATTGATTGAAAAATAACAATATCAAGGGAATTTTTTTTTCATTTTCACGATGTCATATGAATTTTTTAGCGCGGTTTGAAATAGCGCTTTTTCAAATCGCTCGCCAAATTCTTCATTTGGCGCGCATACGGTGTGGCGTCACATCAGTATGGGCGCTCACTTCGTAATGAATTTCACGCCTTTCATGATGGACGGGTATGACGTCATTAGCCAATAACGGGCGTTAAAAGTCACTCGTAATTTCGTGTTTTTTAAAACATAAATTTATAAATGAAAACAACATTTTTGATCATTGTGTTTTATATCTTTGGAATTGTAAAAATATACTTTAAAATATTTATAACGTTTTCAAGTATATTCATGCTATCGGGAAGAACCCTATTAGACAGGTACATAATAGGAGCATTGCTCATAAGAATCATAATAACATGTATTTATGTACCATTGTAAAAATAAATAAATAAAAATACTTCATTATTATAATACTGATCAAACGAGATAACCTAAGAGCATTATTTGATATGTGTAAAAATAATTCCATATTTGTTTTTTTAAATATCTACATAAAGCATGCGTAAAGTATTTCATATTTGAAAACACAAAATGGCTGATATCTGAGACTCATTACCATTCATCATTTATTCATTTGCATTAAGTGGGTACAAAGTACATAATATATAAATCAGGCAGTTTTGGAATAATAATGATAGAATCTTAATTTGACGTCAAGGATATTATTTTCACGAAAACCACAATAGTTACTAACCTATGTTTTAAATTGAACCTTTTTACTCTTTGTCAAGAATAATGATAATAAAAAAATGAGTAAAGCTCACTTTAAACGGGACAGAAAACTGTACAGTTTCTTGTGCAGTTTCCAAACTGTCCCGTATGCGTAAATGTAGAGCGAAAACTGTGTGGAATATTGAATGGTCCGCGTGACGTTTGGCTGACTTGACAGTTAATGTTTTTCTTGTAAACGTTTTAGTAGATATTGATATATTGAATGCTTCGAAAAACGTAAAAAAACTAATAAAATATTTACATTATTAGCTAAATTAACAATTTCCTTTGTGCAAACATACGATAATACCTCATGATCGGGCTTATAAAATATACATATTTAGCGTGTCTTTTGACAGACTGTACAGTTTTATGAACAAGAAACTGTACAGTTTTCTGTCCCCTATAAAGTGCATATAAGTAAAGAGAAATAAGAATACAGCACATCTACAAACAAATAACATCCTCGACTAAACTTTTGTTGGCGAACTGAAATAGTATTTTTTTTATTTGATAAATTTGATTTACTCTCTTTCTATTTAAAAAAATAAATATTGATATTTTTTTTGTATGTTTTGTAAACCAAAATAATTACTTTTATGGAATGATATATCGATGCAAAGATTTGAAAATTGACTGAAATTTTAAATGTAATCTACCTGGATTTTCCTGCATTAGATGCTTTGTTATTTTTCTGTTTGTTATGATAACCCGAGAGGCAGGTATCAGCTAATAAAATAAAACCCCTTTACATTGTTATGAACCTAGAGACTTATGGCTTATTGTCTGGTCGAAACCCCATAGCAATATTTACAGCTTTGCCTGAAATTAAGGGTTAAGGTACACGATACATCCCGCATTGTCTGCATCACAAAAGTTACCGATCTAGCTAAATTTGCCGTCTGCATGGTGCCTATGGAAGAGACCTAGCATAATTTACCAGACTAGATTACATCGCAAACTGATTGTTTTCGTTTCTCTGGAAGAACTGTTTTAAAGTAAGAAAATCCGTTATGCGTTTATTTTACAAAAATGGAAATGAATTTTCAAAAATTAATACTAACTTTCATAATGCACAATAATCTTTGTTAAAAAGCTAGCTTGTAGATTTTGTTTACATCAATATCTTTACATAATTTTTTATGAAATGTACATCTTTACATCAATCTTTACATAAATTTTTATGAAATGTACATCAGTTAGGTGTAGGTACTTGGGTACTTGACATTTTATTCGTTAAAGGAGATAAATAAATGATTAAAAAAATAAGACGATGCAAACACGCATCTGGTCGATATCTAAAATGTGTGAAAAATCAATGCTCTAATGTGAAATTCCATCCAGGGAGAAAATCGAGGAATACTTTTGTATGGGAAAGCGGCCGCGACTGATGTGGTGGAGTCACGTATGCTCTTAAGGAATTTGAGTAGGAAAATTTCTGGACCCACAGATAAAGTCGCGGATTCAGGATAAGAATCCACAGGTTCGAATCCCACTCTAGCACAATTTCTTTCTGATACAGTTACTTTTGACTGTTTGAAAATAGCTTTAGAACTGAAATCATAAGAATAAGAAAGCTGTTTAAAAAAGTTAATGGTAAAATGACTTTTAACAAGATTTCAATAATTTTTAAACGACATGATGCGACGAACAAATTATGATATATTATGTGCTAGAACCCCAGGTAGGTTACCTTAGAAGTTAGTTTCTATCAGAACGAGGTACAATACATATTTGCAATTAGTGGATGTATTTTTCAATAAGTGGGGTTTGCCGGGAGTCAACAGTTGTAAAAGAATAAACGATTAAAGGGTTTACTAAAACCTTTTGTCTTCTATTACCTACTTTGCTGAGGGAACGTGCGGTTAATTGGTGAGATGGTAAAATAATCAATATGACAATGGAGAACCAATTGTAACCATTGCACTGTCGTCAAACTTATTTTATGTCTAATTATCACATAAAAACACAGGAAGACGATTTTTTTTGACTTAAAGAAGTATGTAGTAGTTAATTTATATACCGAAGAAAGTTCAATCTTTCTACAGAATTAATACATTTTCATTAAGCATCTGTACTTATGTAAACAGTAGGTATAAAGAGCATATTATGTACGTTTAGGTAGCTACAGTATGTATTCCTTAAAAGCCAAGTTAAAAAATATCATTACGGAGTAGGACTTATATCACTATGTCAGTTGAATTCTACCCTTAGGCGAAACGATCTGAATTTAAAATGAAAAATACGGTGATTAAATAAAACTATCCATAAACAACAATAATAAATCCAAAACCATATTATTTACATCCTATATCACGACATTCGCGTATTTCACGGCTCCTACCTCCTGAAGAGTTGGTCAGCGTTGTCGAAAATTTATTTGCGATCTTATTCTATAATATTGATATCATTTGTCGGAGGTTCTTTTCAGAAAACTACCTCTTCCACAGATTTTGGCGTGATAGCGCATCGCGCCCATATCTGTAGCCAGCTTCATGTAATAACTTTAATAATTTTTCAATAATTATTGTATCGGCTCAACCCCAGGCCCGCGGGCCTCGTCGTGGCCCGCCTAACGAATTTTAATTGGCCCGTGATATCAAGTTACAAAATTAAAAAAGAAAATTTTAAAAAAGAAAGGCCGCCTGAGATTTCTTTGCTGTTAGCGAAAAGAAAATTTTTTCTAGTGGAGAAATCGTTAAAGAGGCTTTGACAAAGTTTGCACAAAATTAGTGAAAAAGTGGTTTAGGTAGGTACCTACACTAGGTATAAATTGGCGATTGAGGATTACTTTAAGTGTTTATGGACATGACATACCTACCTACCGACGATTTTCTCATAATACCTTCTTATGTAGGTACTACCTACTGGGTAGGTACTTTACTTATTTGAAATATAAAAAAGTTGATTATATACCTAAACTTAAACCTAACCCAACGCACCATATTTGATTCACTTAATGTTTGTTTTATAAATCATCTTGTCACATAAATCCTAGACGAAATGCTTGAAACTATCAATTTTGTCTTTGGATATACGATAGGATAGTTTTATTGCCGCTCAGAAAAATGTATTCACGATGGAAGAAGTTAAGTTTACGAGGTAAACAGAGTGGATCAGAAGATAACCCTTCTTGAGCTATACCAGAAGATAACGTGGTATAGGTAGGTACTACTTTACTCCATAACTGCCTTACCTACTGAGCATAAAGGGGGTATCTGTAGTTTTTGTAAAATGAAAATATAAAACATTAATGGTTTGTCATACTGCCAATTCAACCCCTTTAATGTTAGAAGTTTCTTTGCTGACGTTTTAGATTAATTTTGGCTCCCACTAACTGTTTTTCAAAACAAAAATAATTAAATATTCAAATGAAAAAAAATACTGGCGGAGTGTAAAAATACTAAGGGAAATAATTAGCAGTAGACTGCAAAACTGCAGTAGATAACTACCGCTTCCTCGTTTAGTAAATTGTAGATACCCCATATCCTTCATTAAATCATAGATACATACTTATTTGGTCAAAATGTAGGTACGACTTTTAAAATATCGTTTTTGTATAAGTAATATTAAGTTTATTGATACCAAAAAAATGGTTCACCTACTAAATACGGAAATGACAAAAATCTCAAAAATACCTACTGAGGTATCAGATACCCCTTCTGTGCTTAGTACCTACGACATATAAGATATTTCGTAAATTCAAGATATCTAAAATTTAAATTCTCTAGAATGTTAGAATCTTAGTACCTATGTACCAAAACTGGCAGTATATTATTTACATTATTGTATAAGATAAAATAGATATGTCTATGTTAAAATTAAAAGATAAAATATTTCATAAATCTAAAATATTATGATACATTTGGGGTTTCCCTGTGAGGAATCCACTAAAAAATATACTTCCTACGTACCAAGGAACTAGTAAATAAATAAATAAAAATAAATAAAATAAATATTAAATGAATAATGAGATTCTGTAAAATTGCCTGTCATGTAGACAAAAACAACCAAATTATGTTAATTTGCAAACATAAAATTAAAATTAATTTTAATTTCACCATATGCTTGATCATCCACGGTCCATACGCTTGGTAGTTGCAGGGGTAGTTGAAATGTAGCCCCCTTTTTGTACAGCGCTTTTTAGGAGATTTATATCAAAAACAGCGCTACACAAGTTGTCCCAATGATAATAAATAATTTAATTTAATCAAGAACAAATTTCATTGATAGGTATAATGTGCGCAATTCAAAATTGTTTGTCAGTTTTTATTTTAATAAACTCACAGTCGATACTTAAATGGAAATATTTAAAAAATCGATACTTCCTTGTCTATAAGCGTCACGACTAGAATATTTTAATACTTATCTAGGTATACAGGTAAACAAGTTACGACAGCTAAAATATCTTTAATTAAAATATCTGATTGACGCAGTTGTAAAAGTGGTCATGTTATTTCATCGAGATTTTATTTAGAGTGGGTGTAGAGACAGGGCCGGTGGATTAGAAGAAGCGCCATTGTGTCCATGAAATATGACCGCCTGATTTTTCTTTAGCCCGATCCCCCGTCCAATAAAATCGATATCTTTCGTCTATCAAGACATCAAATCCTCTTATAGCATATATCTTGTCAGATGTTCCTGCATGTTGGGTAGGCACTTAGTTAGGTACCTGCCTATATTATGTATGTAGTGGGTTGTGGTATGTATGTATGTTCAGCTATGGCAGTGGTGCGTAACTATTGGTTCTAGGAGATTAATCTAAGGTAATAAACATTGATAAAGCATTGATAGGTATGTAATTGGAATTTTTACAATTGCCAATAAAAGTACCTGCGTACATAATAAAATTTGTGATATATTGTGCAATTTTCAATGATTTATCACGAATTTTCAGTCAATTTACCCTGTTTGTTATTATTAGCAACATCTGCAATAATTTAAATATTTTTTTATTTTTATATGCATATTTGAAATATCTACATATACATAAATGACAGGTGTTTAATGTAGGTACCTACTTAATGTTTTATCTATGGCAAACATAGTCTAAAATAAATGTTTCATGAACTTTTCAGGAGTGCTACTGAAAATCATGTAAATTCGATTCACCTAGGTATAATTGATTTATTTATTCATTATAAACGCCTATACAGGCTTTTCATAAAAAGAGAATACAAAAATATTTGCAAATACATAAAAATGAGAAATATATATATAATACATAATATGCCTTAAATACACAACAATACAATGCTAGAGTTTATTACAAAATGACTTGACTGATCCAATGCTGGAGTTGAAGAGATCAACACCCTCGCACACCAAGTTGCCATTCCTTTGAATCCTATTTATGGCGTAATTATAAGCGTAATTTCTATTTTCGGTGTTTGATCAAACAAACGGCAACTTCTTGTGGTGCGACCCGGTATGCGAAATCTGACCTCATTCAACAACATTGGACAGTCAAGTTTATTATTTATTAATTTATATAGAACAACATCATTTTGTAATCTACGGTTGCTTAGAGATGTTAATTTTAATATTGATAATAGGGCATCATACATACTAGGAAATATTTTCATATGTAGATAGGTACTTCCAAAAAACTTACTTCTTGTAACTGAATAACATAAAAACATTACTTTAAATAAAAAATAGTACCTACGTGTAGGTACCTACAGAATATAAGTTACATGAATAAAATGTACATTGTGTAACAAAACTCAATGTACAAGCGGGAAACCAGTGAATCTACGTCATATTTGGAGTTAATTTGGCAGATTTTTTTTTATTTGACCCATAGTTTTCGAGAAAATTGAGTACCTACGAACTTGATTTTTTTGGATAAATTTTTGCTAATTGATATCAGATTTCTTTTATTTAGTATCCACAAATAAAACAATATAAAAACCCCATTTTAATAAGAATTTGTGCAATTTTACTTAATCTGAGGTAGGTACCTACCTAGGTACTAATGAAAGCTTTCGAGAAAAAAAAATTTTTTTTCAAGCTCACATTAAAAAGTCATGTTACCCATTCGACTCCAAATATGATGCAGATTCACCAGTTTTCGGGTTGTGATACGAGTTTTGTTACATCATGTATACTAGAAAGTTGTACAGGGTAGACGTATGAATTAATTTTTATAACTAGATATTACATCCGGTAAGAAGCATCGTGGGGTGTATTGGTATTTGTTACTTTTCAGGAGAGTGAAGAAACGAATTGAAAAAAATCGTATTTCATTTTAAATGTCTGTGTTTTGAGTAAAATTATTTACGCGAAAATTATAATACTCATTTGTTTTTCACGAACATCATTATCATTATCATATACTAGATAAAACAAGATGTAGGTATTGTCTGCCCATTTAGGTTCATTGAATATACCTAGATGATAAATAAAACATTTAAATAAATATAACTCATTCAATAGCAAAGATTCGCTATTTCTGCAATATCTGTTTTATAATTTGGGAGATAAGGTACCCAGCGTCCCTATTTGAGATAGGTCCAGAAATAATCTCCATCCAGTCCCTTCCATTGGCCACCATTCGGCCCACTTCGGCCAATAATAAAACTGGCTTCACAACATGGAATCCTTTTCTCATTCCATTTTTTTTTAATCTCCTGAGATAACATTAAAGCAATGCCGACGGACCCATCCCGTCCCAACAGTAATGACGTATTTTTTCTTAGAAGGTAAGTATGCTCAAAACTCCGGACTTCTATTATCATAATCCCGAGCCATAATAACATTACTTTGTAACTAAACACATCTTTCGTTTCTCGTCTTGTATCAAAAGATCGTACCTTTTTGTATTTTACAGCACACATGTTTATTTGGACGATCGAACATTTTTTACAAAAGCGCTTATTTTTACCTGCATCAGTAGCTTCTGTGTTTTTCATATTAGAAACACGAGGATCTTTACTTTCAAAAATGTGTGTTTAAAAACATTGTGTTTTGACACTTGCGTGATTTTCTTATGAACGTTTCATCGATTTTTTGCCTTGCGTAAGCCAGTTGTAAAACATTAAGCCGACAAACAAATAACAATATCCGACAAACGGAAATGTGTGAATTCTGTTCTTGACACATTTTTCAATTGAATCACCCTAAACTTGTTTTTTTAATAATAAAGAAATCCCCGAACGCAAGGCATAACGAGCACTTCTATTATTTCCTGGCGCGGAAAAACTCCCTCAAGAGTATTCACAATTTTGCCCTGTGCGCACTGTGGGCCACAGATGATATATATATGTGGGCTAAAAATCGCTAAGGATGTCGTGAAGACAGGTTGTGTGTGTGCATCAATTCACAGAGCCATTAAAATATTTAAAAAAACACGTTATTAGTAAGTACTTGGTACTTGGTACCTATTAACTTTAACTAGCCAGACCTTACAAGTATATTTTTCACTAAAATGGCGCTATGTAAGTTAGCTGATTATTATTATAGTTACTTTCAAAAAGAAAGACCGCGGAGGATATCGATTTTAAAAAAAATACAAATACCTACATGTGTATAAAAAATAAGACGACGCAAACACGCATCTGGTCGATATCTAAAATGAGTTAAAAAACATTGCTCTAAAATGTTAAATTCCAGGGAGAAAATCTAGGAATATGTTTATATGGGAAACGGCCGCGAGTCACGTGGTGTGGTAGGCTCAAGAATAAAATAATACCTACCCCTTTCAGAAACCTGATATCATATAATATTTTTAATGAAATATATAATTTCAACTAAATCTAATTATTAATAATTACAGGGATGTAAAACTTATATAAATGTATAATTTAGTAATATCCATCATTATAATCTAAGTATGTAGATATTGACTTTAAAATATTTTAAAAATCATGTTTTAAAATCTGTTTAAACTGTAGGAGGATAGAAAAAAAATCCCAACCGTCTATGCGCTTGGTAGCTGCAAGACGTGTTGTGATCTAGTCCCTTTATTGTACAGCGCTCTTGAGGCGATTTCTCGCACAAATAGCGCTTTGTAAATAATACAGAAATAAATTGATCATGATGAGGATGAAGAACAGAGAAAGATTTGTGGGATCTTAAAAATAAAACATCAAATTAAGGAGTCATTTATACTACTAGGAAGATGCACGGGACTGACGGCCAATCGTTTAGTTGGAGGCTCCATGATCCATGTAAATCTTATTAAATCCAGAGAATCTTATTAAATCGCCATCTATCAGAAAGGGTAGAACAGCGTCTGCCGCGTCAGCTAATTACTATAAAATAATATATACATTATCTCATTATCACCAATAACTAAATACTAGTAATAAAATAATAATAATTAAATAACTTTAGATTACGGTTGAACTAGCGACATCTTTTGTTGAGTAGTTTTAAAATAAGTTTCGTTAGTGACGTTATTGACTACATAACAACTTGATGTCTTAATCAGTCGTACCAATTTCACAACACGAATGAAAAAGACTTCGGATAATGAAATAAGCTTGACTTGATAACGCTCTTGTTGCATAATTGACAAATTCATGCCACTCGTGAATGATTTTCTTTCTAGCATGATTCCAATTCGTGCCTTGATAGAGTTTTGTGATGCTATTGAGTTCGGTACGATTAGATTTACAAGTCTCCCTGTTTACCCGATACTACTTTACTCCTAAGACGTAAGTCGACAATGTTTTAATTATTAATTAACTTTCACACAAAGAAACAACAAACTTCTTCCGAATTTCGTTAGGACAGATAAAGTTTAATTATAGTTTTTAATGATTAGATATAATATCTCCGTCTATTGGATTTTTAATAACTTAAAATATATTTTTTATTTACAATTTTTTTTTATTAAGTCATTCATAGATTTTCCTAATAATTTTTTTTTGAAACTTAAAACCTGATTTTTTGTTGTGTCCTAGATTACGCTAATGTAAATAATTTTGTTCAACATTCTATTCTAAATATTGAAAGGAAATATGCGTTTTCCAGTTTGATTTACATCGTTTGAAGAAACAACTTACTTTTACATTAATATTTCACTTGCATAATTTACCAAGACTGAATCCTAGGAATTAAAAACCTACTCATGATAATTTTATTTGCATAAAGACAATGTATTGTAATTTCAATAATGTAAATTTGAAAAGAAAGTATTATTAACTAGTTACATATTGTAGCCTGCACTGAAAATAAATTATTGAATTTTCAATTGATTGAAGGTTTGTTTCAATAACATTTCATATAAGTGATAGTATTAATATATGGAAAAGCTTAATTTTATTGACACATATGTGTTTTCTTATATTTGTTCTATTTTGAAACGAGAGGTGTTTTAATTCACACTTGTAGACTATCAATAGAGTCTGTTTAATAAATTATTTACAAGAATTTAAACAAAATGATCTTTTAACCTTTCAATAGATAAAATAGCACACAACTGGTAGATAAAGCATTGAAAAACTCAACATTATTACGGTAAATGTATTTCAATGCATAATATTAATTAATTCACAATTAAAGGGGTTTTAATATGTTACTGAATTAATAATGTCATTAATAGTAGCGATAATTATTCCTTTTTTATTTTATATGCTTATTTTAAAGAATGATTTTCTGTTTATTCCCAAGATGTCTGGATATATTTACATTGGAGAAGTTAACGAATTAGGCAGTGAGCAGTTTGTGTGGATGTTTGGGAATGTGGTGGAATCATACAAGGAAGCCGCTGTAGCAGTTGCTGAGAAGATACCATTCAAGGATATTGGAGAGTTGACTCAAACTTTCTCTGACCACCTCGATAGTCTCTCCACAGAAGGTATAACATATTTTGTAGATATTGTTAATTTTGCAAATACACCTTTTTTATTTAAATACGCTTTACAATTAATTAATCCTCCACTTATGTATACTTATACTTATGTATAACTGCAAAATCAACATTCGAGATAAGTTTTTTGAAAGATGGATAGTGATATAAGCCCTGGAGAAAAAGAAAATTAAATGAGGTTTATTCCGTTCATAATTTTATATTGTTGACTAATATAATACTCTCCCTTTGTTTTCTTATTGATAAAATATTTTCATATGCTCACTTCAACTTGTCTCTTTAAATTTCAGATAAATTAAAAGTTCTATGCCTCCATCCTGATTTAGCGGGAAGATTAGCTGACATAAGTATGTTAACAGAGGAATCTACCCGTGAACAAAAGTCTGCAGAACTCAATACACTAAGTCCTGAACAAAAAACCAAAATTAACCTTCTGAATCATAAGTACGAATAACTTTTATATGCTATTTATCCACAAATATTAAATTATTTCATATATAAATTTAAAAATCAAGGTGATTTTTAATCATGTAATGTTTCACCAGAGACATTTCTTTATTTCACAAAGGAAATCCACTGCTAGCCGGAATTGAAATTTTAAAAATGCTTTCGTGTAGACGCGAATTTTAAAAAATATTTGAAGTGGGATGAAATATTCCCAAAAAACGCACGCAAAAAAATTAATAAAAAATGTTGAAAATAGCATTCATTTCAAAATCTTAAACAATGACGTCACTCCTTGTATCTAAGTGTATGTGTTTCCGGTTTCCGTTTTTAAACCCCCGTATTCCATGGCATTTTAATATGGAATACAATATACATACAAGCTTCTATTGCAAAAAAGATGTTCAGTCTCTCTAGAACAGCTGTTAACAGTATATGACATTTGAGTCGACGGTATATTTTATCGGTTTCCCGCATCAGTTTGCATAGATTTTTGACAGTTTTGTTACTGGCTGGAAAATACCATGGCCTTAAACAACCCGTTTTATGACGTCACTCCTGCAAAAAATGACGCAAAAGTACATAGTTGGTATAAAAATGTGCAACTTTAAAAAATTGTATCTTCATCAATAACTTATAAAAAAATATTAAATATATTTTTTTTGCTTAGTTAAATAGTAAGTTTATAGAAAAAAAATACTTTAGAAAAACAGTGGATTTCCCTCATTCACAATGTAATTTTAAATGATTAGTTTACAAACTTTGGACACAATAATCACATATAAATATGTATAAATAGATAAAGAATATTAATTTACTATTATTTTCAGTTATAAATCAAAGTTCGGATTCCCCTTTGTGATATGTGCAAGAGAAAACAAAGCAAATGTGATAATGGACCAATTAGAAGTAAGATATAAGAATTCGGTAGAAGAAGAAATCATTATTGGAATAAACGAAGTAAAAAAAATAACCAATCTTCGAATTCTAGATCTTGTAGTGAATTAATAAAGTTGAGATATTCTTGTTATAAATCCTTTGACTAATGAAAAATAGTCGTTAAAAATTTAATGATAATCATGTCAACATAAATATTCCAATTGTCATAAAGTTCAACTGAATTTCCGTAATTTTAACACAAAAGCTCAAAGCGTTTCAAGTAAGAATTGTGTAAGTAGGGTTACATAAGTACATTGTTGTTATAAATGCATAATATTTTGTGACTGTAATATGGCGACCAATAATGAAGATTCTAAATTGTATATTAACATCTCCCTTTCTACTGTGCAAATAAATATAATATTATCTGCTTAGAGTATAAGTGATCAAGATTCACTGCACTTGGTGTACTAATGCAGTGCCCTATGCACCATTAGGTAAAAATAATCCTACTGAAGATGGAAGACTTACATTCTAAAATGTTACGTGAGATCACTATGCCACTCAATCCTTATTCCATCAATGAAAGGAATTAATTAAAAATTAATCAACACAAGTTATTTATTTTTATGAAGAATCATTTTTTATCTATTAGGGTTCCACCGTAAGCCAGTGTTAGAAATTTAGGTATATTCAAAATTATATTCCGGATTTGTTGAGTCATGAAGCTTCTAAAAATTATCACATATACTTCCAACTATTTCCCGGGATATAACCACTTTCGAAAAAGTTATGAATATTATGGAGAAAAAAAACAGGCCTTATTTAAGGCATTTTATTAAATGAAATTCTAGGGAATTAGCGTGCTATTTTTTTAAAATTTTATCTTACTTTTCCATAAATAAAAAAAAAACTCCATTTTGCTAGCACTGCTCACGTTGTCCTATGTTATAATGATAGTGCAAAATACTACATTTTTCCAGCTTTGGTACGACTTAATATAAATATCAAAATACAACATTTTTTTATACCTAAAATTGTTTGACAGGATAAAGAAAAAAAATAAACTTCAACTAAAAAGAAATTACATAGTCAGTACTATTTTGTAAAAAAAATAGGGTAGTAAATTATAATTAAATTTTAAAAAATGCATACAGGAATTTTAACCAAATTTAAATATAGTCTGGAATCTACCCGAGACCTCGTACATGGTAGCCTTTAGCACTAACTAGTACACAAGGCAGACAAGTACAGGTAAACATGAAATAAAATAAAATAAAGTAGACTAAAATTTTTTATGTTGAATGGACATAATTTGTTTTAGTAGTGTTAAGATTTTTATCAGTGGTGCATAATACAACAAAATATGTTTGCACAGCAAGGAACATATCAGTGATGTAAAAAATTTAAGTGTTAGGTAATGAAAATGATTGTTATATATTTTTTATACTTCCAGTCAATTTAAATACTATATTATAGTACCTACATTAAAAATGTTATGTAGATAAATTAATATCTACAAAAAAATGTGAACGACAATAAAGAATGTTCTTGTTACAATTTTGTTTTTATTTTTGAACCTAAATGTGATGCGGTAACAATCGTGAAGGTATTTTTAACCCTAGTCAAAGTATTTTTTACTGGTTGGTGGAACTGTGTAGGGGAAGAAGGATGTCTGGATTCTGGATGAATACTATCGGTACAGTTCGATTCAACGCCAAACCCATTGCGAGTGTACCCTGGTATAAAATCAAGAAAAATCAGTCATGGTTGTTTAAGATTATAGGTGTAATGTTTTCCAAAATTTTTACTTAGTTAAAAACATTATTATTTAGTAGTTCTTAACGGTGACAATCTATCTATATTTATTTTTTAAGCTTTTTTTGGCATCTCAGTAGTGAATTTTTAAAAAAATATCGTCTAGTTATTGGATATCGTATTCCTAGTATTTGAAACTTGAGGAACTTGAAAGGAAAAGTTTACCATTATTATTTATGTCGGTTGGAAACATTTTCCTTTTCACATATTATGTCGCTTGGTATCTTTTTCCTTTCCACCGTCGACTTAATTTTGATACGGCAACTAAAAAATGTATAAACATAAAATAAAGAAAACTGTGTCTATTTAAGATTAAAATATGTTTAATTGAGAGAAGTACAAAAAATTATATAAAACTACAGTAGACCAAAAGATTTCTCAACAACTGCATGCGGTTGACCCATTTGTTCTCTGAACTCTGCAGTGTTCAGAATATCCTCAAACCCGATACAGATATCATTCCCAGTTAGGGAATCTCGCAGAGCATTGGAACTTGACAAAAATGGCAACCTTCCAACCTAAAAAGAAGAAAAAAAAATTAACAAAAGTACTTTCAATACAGATAAACACTATCGGAGATTCAAGTAGGTAAACTATTTCTTTATTATTGCTTTTTTCAAGCCTAGGTGTTTGTGACGTTGTTCCCCTCTGTAATTGGGCCTCCTGGCTTGTTGAGGTTAAAAATTTAAAAAAATATATGTTTTATTTAGGTTTATTCAGAAGCCCAAGATAGACTACAGTCGACCAACATAGGGGAGGCCTATGTCCAGCAATGGATGACTGTTGAAGGAGGAGGTACTATTTTACCTTATTAACGGCTTTCAATTCCATGGTCAGTTTGATAGGAGCATGGAGACCTTGGAAATTCCTCAACATCGTGAGATTCATAACATCTTGGTTTTTTCTGTACTAAAGGAAAACGAGCACTTGGTTATTATTTTTGACAATACGTTTCATTCAGGCGGGACGTGTGGTTTGGTCAATATTGATATTGAAGTTTAGTGCAGAAAATGAAATATAATACCTATATTATTATATAAACAATAAAAATATATACAGTAGTTTTACAGATATCAAAATTTAAAACATGAACTGGACTTAAGTTTTTACTTGCAATAATAAATTATATTATTGCTTCTCATGGTGTGCAAATTGGGTACACAACATGTGTTAATCTTATGAATTTGCGCTCTTTTATCAATTTACTTTTTTAATAAAACCAATGTTAAAAGTAAATTTGTGTCATCAAATTAACAATAAACCAATATTAAAAAAGCTTTGTAATTAACATTAGAGGCTAATAAAGACATTTATGACATAGTATGAATGGTTGTCGTGATTAAAATAAGTTGTTCAAAGTGTACAATATGCTAGACTTTTTACATAGTACTTTATTCGAGCAGAGAAAACATTAAGATAGTAAAGACAGGTCGTGAAGATACTTAATATGAAAAATTGCTTATAAACTAACATTTTTTTCAGACGCTTCGAGTGGATGAGAATTTCCCAACTTGGATCTCGTTGATGATAATCCATGAGTCAGTGCATCAGGAACACCATAGGCTCCTTCTTGCAAACCGAAACTACCGCTGATCTCCGGACGTACCTTAACGGAAGGAAGCGCGAAACTCTGAAAGAAAATATATTGCACTGTCATGTATAACCTATACAATAAACACAAATGTGAGGATACATTATTAGTGTAAATCATACCATTTTAACAACTTTATGCAACAATTACAAAAAACTAATCCTGAAGTCGCTATGAATGATAAATTTGCAATATATTTAGAGTATACCGAAAAATACCCAAAATTAGATAAAATCAGCACAGAATGACGGGAAATTGACAAATAAATAAAATGAACCCATAGACAATAAACTCTAGACACGACAAATAAAGAATGCCACAAAATGTTGCCAGGGTAAATAGGGGTGTGCGATAAATAATTTTATCAATCGATATTTTAAAAACTCTTGTTTATACAAAAAACGTGACATACCAAGTAATAGTTTTATCTGAAAGTTGAAAAAAAATCATCTTATTTATTAATTTACTATTTAATGTAATTTTCCTTTTTAATTAAAAATGTAAATATTTATATCTCTCTTATTTATTAACCAACACCTACCTTTAAAAAAATAATGGAACCTATCAACTTTTGGTTTTTTGGTTTGAAAACAGTTTACTGTTATAATTGTTTGAATGGGGAATTTAGAGGAAAACACAAAAAAAACATTTTTTCGGTAACTACTATAACACTTTTAAGACCTGGGTCAATTAAAATTAAAACTTGACAGTCCATTTCCCAAACATCCTGTATAATAAAATAAAGAAACTTGTAGTAAATAGGTATAATAATTCTTATTTTTGTATGTTAAATTAATTTATATAGATGCAATATCATTTGGTGTTTTTCCTTAGAGTGCTAACATTACCCACTTTTGGCTGAAAAAAAGAATAAATTCAATATTTTCCAATTATTGTCGATAGAGAGACTTATTTATCTCAATCTTTAGATTATGAAATAAAAAATAATCACTGCTGGAAAACAGACGGGAGTTGGCCAATCTCCTTTAGCTTGGAGCTAGTTTATGGAATACATATGCTCACCTAGAGAGCAAATTTATCAAGATGATGAACTTACTGTTGTAAGCAGGTAAGTACCTAAATAGTAAATAAAGTCAAAATGAAAAGATTGATTCCGAATTTTAAAATAAATTTGCAGTAAAGCACTTACACATTTTAAGTGTCAATTATAAATTCCCTCTTAAATCTAAAAATACTTTGAAAATATTTAGCGCACCTATATTCAAAAAATGTCTCATAAACCTGATGTTGTAAGACTAAAAATATTGATATTATTTGTGTATTTAAAAGAATTTTTTTTATGAATTCTGATTTGAAACGTTGGTATTTTTATTAACTTATAGGATCCTGAGGAATTGGAAAGGATGAAGTTTCGGGCTATGTGCAGATTTCGGGCTATTGGAAGATTAGTCATGGCAAATTCGGAATGGATGTTAAGTGATACAATATCAGCTGACATTAAACTAGAAAATGTTAGAAGAAGTATTTTTCGGAAATATGTGGAGATGTCTAAAAGAAAAAAAGTTTTGACCTTTGAGGTAAGTATTATAACAACATTATGTATGTAGTAAATAAGTCAAGATATGGTTCAGTTTTTGCAATTTTAGTGATTTATTTTAACCACCTGGAGGACCAATAATAGAGATAAACAACATTACAAACAACCAGGTTTGAGAAAAATCACTTTTGATTTTTGCGATCACACCGGGAATCTTAGAGTTTGAGGAATTTCCATATGTGAGTCCTGTGTCAGCCATTTGCCACGGAGGCCACCATTATAGATCATAATTCTCTCCATCTAATATTGATCCCTACATATACAAAAGTGTATTACATATATTACATTATGAGTAATATTTTAAATGTATAATTTGTAGGATAAAGCGTTACTAAATCACCCAACGTCATGGAGAACAGAAGAGGAAAACAAACATTTGTATAGAATAATCGGTGGGTTAAAATGCTTTCGAAGTTATCCAAAAGTAAGTGACAAATTCACAAAAATCCGTGATATCTACCTGGGCTTTAAGCATGAAGTTGGGAAAAGAAATCCTCGTTCCTTTGCTGAACCTTGAGCACTAATTTCAGAAGGAATATTCCTTGTTCATTAATACTTAATTTAATATAGACTTTAAGAGCATAGAACACAAAAAAAATTCTAGCCCCACATGATACAGAAGATAAAGTACGAATTTCATTTCTTTAAAAATCCATGCTTAACTCCCTGATTTCTAATTTTTCAATTTGTATGGAGTTCAAAATCCCCTGAAAGGAAAATATTTTCAGCCTCGTACAAAACTATAGGTGTCCTAACACCGAGAACATTTCACATTAGGGTGATGCGCCCAATTTTCTTTCACTGAGAAATGAAAAAAGTTTTTCAACTTAACAAATAAAACATACATTTTTAAATGCTAGTGTAAATGTTAAATTAATAATAACATTGATACTTTATTTTGAATTAAATAGGTCGTTTACGGCACCAATAACTGGCATAACTAAATTCACATTTCTCCAACAGCAAGCTGGTGGTCAGAAATGTTCATTTTAGAAATGAAGTTTTTTTTTCAGCGACTTGAGTTTATTTTTCAGTCAGCAGCCCATTGTTCCCGGTGTCGGCACATCTATATCCAAAACAGAAGATAAGGAACAAGAATAGAGGCAGGGAGCAGCAGGACCCTTCCTGGAGTTTATTCTTAAGATCCTGATTCCGTTTTTACTAAAATGCTTATGAATATTTATTAGGAGTATTTTAAACTTTAAGCGAGTTCGCCGGTGCTTGGCAGCTGTGTCCTACTTCAAGTATTACGGTCCCAACAGAGTGGTGATCCGCCAAGGTCATATGCCAAATGCGATGTACTTTGTTCTCAGCGGCATTCTACTAGAATCTCAGGGAGCATATGATATTGTCACTCAAGAATGGGAAAATGTTGATGCTGGAAAAATGCTTGCCGGAGATGTATTTGGACATGACTCACTACTACACGACATCCCAAGAGTAAAAACATGCACAACATTTAGTAAGCTCAATGTTTTCTATATACGAATTACCTACCCATTAACGAAGTTTATTTGAATATGAAAATGTATAATTCATATTATACATAATATGTAATTAATATTACAAAGAAATCAAAATTATTTGCTAGGTACTTTTGCAACGGCATTATTGTAAATTAAATGTATAATTATTTTTTTTTTTCAAAATATTAGAATACAAATTTTATATTTTAATATGTTGTTAAATTAAGCTTAAGCCGGAAAGCCCTTGATAAAAATTATAAAGTAAAATATGGAAAAAAAAATAATTATTCAATTTGACGCATTTTTGCAATTTAAAAAAATCAAGATCGTATCCAATTTGATGTTTTGTGCTTCTTGAGAAAATGAAAGTATGATTAAATACCTTACAAAAATAGCGCTATATAAATTAGTTAAATTTTATTATTAGCTCTGAGATTTATTGTTAGCGTGTTGGCACCACTGTAGGTATGGTACATAAATGCATACATTTCAAGATTTCATATTTAAGCAAACAGAATATTTATACATTGTAAGCAGTGGGTAATATTTTACTAATATTCGTCATAATAGTAGTAAATAATTTTAATTTTATTTTATATATATTATGGATTACTACAAAAATACAAAAAAAAGTGAAATACCTATATTAGTAAAAAATAATAACAATTATATTTTTACAAATAAAACGACTTTATTGAAAATACTTGTAAATTGAACATAATATTTATTTTGTGTATATTTTATGGGCTATCGAAGTATGTAGGTATGTAAATATTGGTATTGATCAAACATTTTGCACTCATTCCATGTAAAGATTTTCTACTGAAAGAATTTCTTTGTAATATCCAAGCCTTGCAATTTCAATTTTAGCTGCATGTGAACTTCTGTGTGTCATGAAAGAAGACTTTAAGAATGTATTGCAATCTACAATACAAGGACAGTGGGATGAAATTCAAGCTGCCATGTCACGATTCACTTATTTTTCCACATTCAATGATGTAAGAAAAATGTTGTTTAATGTTTACAACTAGAATAATTCAACAAAGTACAAAATTGACTTAGTCTTCCTAATTTGTAGATTGCTATTCGTGAAGGATGTATGTTGGCGAAGATGAAGTCATTCAAAACAGATGAAACCATACTTGGAGATGGGAAAGGAATACCAAATTTTGTCTATTTTATTCTCTCCGGTCAATGTACAATAATTGAAACTCTTTTTGTGACTGTTAAAAAAAACAAGGCAGACGTACATTTTACAATCTATACTATCCAAAGGTTAGCAGCTGCTATAATAAATTATATGGGATCTTTCAAGTATGCCTGCTAAATAAATAAATTAGGCTTACCAGACCATTCGTAATTATGTATATTTGGTATTTGGTTAATTATTTAACCACCTCAACAGGCCAGGAAGCCCAATAACAGAGGGGAATAATATCACAGACAATAATAATGGATAATAATTTGGCAGCATACAAAATGACTGGTTTTCCCTTTGTAATATTGCAAGTGCATCTTTTACAGAGATATGTTTGTTTATAAACTGGCATGGTGTAAAATGCAACCCATACAGCTGTACTTTGAGACACCTTTTTTTGATTTTTTAATGTATTTAATACTATTGTATGTATCATTCGACATCGGGTGCTTTGCCATTTATAAAATTGAATTCATACTATTGTTATCTTTTTAGGAATCTGCAGCTCCGGATGAAACAAAATCGATTTTATTTAGATCTGAAATCAAAATCATTCCAGAAAATACAGACCCTGTTATTGATTTAATGGAAGATAATAAAAATGATGAAATTATTAAAATAGAACAAATTGAAAACAATGTTGACAGTTTGCATAGTCCAACAGCTGATAAACTTAAAACTGTTCAGGAGAAATCTAATGAACAAGTAAAAAGCAACTCTAGAACATCTTTTGAAAAACATGTTTCCATTAATGTTTCTAAGGGAAACACAAAGCAAAGACACTATAAACCCCCAATGAATGAAGTTATAAAAGATTGGGACAGGATCCGTTTTATCATCAAAATCAAGATCTACCGACTCTTCTAAGGATTCTATTTCAAATGTCTCCTCTAAACAGTTTGTGATGGAAAAACTTCCAAAAAACGTGCGAGTATTCTTCATGCAGGTTTGTCTTATGAACGCTGGGGGATGTTTTGGTCTTGGCGAAACTATGAAGAATAGGCGCATCAACGCTGTTGGAGATGTCCATTGTATGCTCTTACCCCGACACTGGCTCTGGCAGTGGAATCCCGCCAATATTTGGTCGCGAGTTAAGCACTTTTTGGATAGGAAAATTCCGTCGACTGAAAAAGTTTTTGAAGAGTTTGAGCTCAATCGCAGATGGAACGATTACAAAGAAAGTATAATAAAAGAAGTATTTCAAAACAAGAAAGCCGTTAATCCAACTTGTGTTCACGATGTGCCTTATTCTATAAGGATCGATCAAAACTACGATTTTGAGCCCTGTGTTCGGAAACCAAAGACAAAAAAGAGATTTTAAAAATAAATGGTTTAATACAAACATAAAAAAACATTTTAATTAAATAAATAAAAACACCGATTACAACAACATTTTTATTATTTTTTCTTCCGGCTGGTTTTGAAACACCTCAGTGTTTCTTTCTTAATTTTTATCAATTTATTAAAATGCACGACTACTAAGTGAGTATTCTAACATAAATTTCATTTATACATTTTAATTTTGTACTCGTAAAGAAAACAATATAACTCATTTTCATGCAGATTTCAATCATATTTAGTTAAATTAACTTCTCGACTCAAAGGTACATGCATAATTTTATGGGGCACATAAGTAGACATTATAATAATTAATAAAATATTCCTAATTATATGGCATGAAGAAGTAAGCATCAATAATACAGCATCAGTTTGTAGATATAATAACAACTAAGTATACTATTTATTACAAGTCATTTTTTTAAAAGTATAGTTAGATAGACAACAAAAATACTAACATGAAAATTGTCACACTACTTTTCATCAAATAGAAAGCAAAAAAACTTTAAAAATAAGTACATATAATATAAACATGATATAATAACATTGAATCAAAAGGTATAAATACGATTACTAAAAATGCCTTAATTTTTCTTTATATATTTTATGACCCTATAAATTAATATCCTAATATGTTTTCTTTCTTAGATTTTACTTAAGACTGTGTTCAGCGGGACCATAATGCAATATTATGAAGATTGTACATTGTTGGAATATATTATTATGTATACCTAGCAAGTATTTATTTAATACACAATCTATAAATCTAGACATTTGTACTTTTTAATAAATTTTATAATTGACCCCTAGTTGGAAGAACAGTGAATGTGTTCAAAGTATGTGTAGTGTGTTTATATACATGCTTATGTACCAAAAATATTTTGATATCTGAAATAGAAATAGAAATGGAACTACACATTTTAGAATGTCGGTGAGTTTTTGTACACGTTTTTTGACACAACGCTGTTATTCCATAAAAGGAGCTCATGTACTGCCACATTCTATATTTATTATTAATGGTTAAATAAGATTCAATCAAATCTTAAGGTATGATTACTGAAGGATCTATTGCAGATGGTGGCATATTTCTGTTAAAAAGAACTGTTTTTTTAATTCACGTTTTTCATTTTGTAATAAAATTAGTCTGTAAAATTTCAATTATAAATTGTTGATACATTCCAGTTTGCCCGTGAATTCGTATTAAATTATAAAATATGTATTTTACATTTGAAACATTATTTTCATAGGTTTCTACCAATTTACTACAAATTATTACAACAGCTTCTATTTTCTAAAAAACACGATAAACTAATTTTATGTAAATTTGTAATGGTAGGTATTCTGAATTCAGGGCAGGGATCACCAATGTGTTGGTAAATCTATTTGAACATTATTTACCCTTTGATCATCATAAATGCGATATAATGAGACATTTTTATTGGTGTTCCCAGTTCAAATATCTATCCAAGAATGTAAAAAAGCACATTTTGGACTAAGTAGTAAAATTAAAGAATACCTATTCATAAAATCAATCTGTTGTCAATGTCAACATAAAATACTTTATATTTAAATTTGATCTGATTTTTTTTAGGCAGTTTTTGAAATATTGCATTAAAATATGTTTTTAGGGACTAAAAATCACAGTTTGTGTCCTTGACTTATTTTATACACTACACCACTGTACTTGTGGGAACATTATTGTACATATGTGGCAATTTATTGTTTGCAGTCATTGTTACATAACTAGGATTGGTAAATGCACTTGGAGAAACTTTATTATCTAAACTATCACTAAAACCACTGTCTTTTTGTGACATATTTACATAATTGTCACAAGAGACCTTCAGGTCATCTTTGGGCTCATTGGTGTTGGGTATTTTAAACATCGGTTGGTACGTTGGATTAGCAAAACTAGTTACATCTGCTAATATAGGGCTATGGACCGATTTCGGTGAGGCGGGGTTAGATTCTCCTAAATCAGAATCTGATCCCGGCCGTTGGGGCTTGTTGTCAACCGTTAGCATCGGCATTAGTTCTATTGGCTTACTTTTATCATCATCCAGTAGATGATTTTTGTTTCTTTTGTGTGTAGGCGATGTAAAATCAAATATTGGCATTTCCTTTGTAATAATACCATTTTTGGCAGGGCTCATGCACAAATATCCTTCAGTATCTAAAAAATATGTATATCAATAAAAAAATAAGAAATTATGATACTTAATAATTTTTATAGTATTCGTTTGTCTGAAATGCTTTTCAATAAATCAAGAGAAAGAAACAAATGTGAATTGAATAACTTTTAATTTCGTAAAGTCCATATTTTAGGTAAATGGGCTTAGCGATGAATTTTGAGTCTTCACATGGAGTCTTCTATGTCTGGAAAACGTTTGCAACTCCTTAAATTTAAAGAAAATACTTATTCAGCTCCGAATTTTACCTTTTAAATTTTGTAATTACGATTTTTCATATTATTTTTCATATTAAAGTTCGAATACTCCACAAAACGTTGAATGGGCTTTTGAATGGATAAACTTTTGGCAGTATGGCAACGATTTATTAGTTCATACTTTAAAATACAATTAGTTGGAAGCTTTAGGGTGTTAGTAGTAATTTGTGATAGGAGTTTGTCAAACTCTCATTAGATGTAATGGAAAACTACAACTACTCTAAAGGAAAGGACTAACTCTCTCTCTAAACAGTTTTTGCTTTATTAGAGAGTTAGTAGCTTTATTTTTATACACATGTAGCCTTTTTTTTTTGCTCATTATGTAATAAATTTCAATCAATAAAGATAAATAGGTTTTTGATTAGCTTATTAGCTACAAACTCTTGCATAGCATCAGTGAACTCAGGTCTAAGTCCTGGAGTAAACAAAGTAATTTTTACTTTCTTATAAATTATGTATGATATCTATTTGAGAAATAATAAATCTATTATTCTCTATTACCTGTATCATCAGGGGAAAGTGGGTTGACTCGTGTTGGTCCACCAAACGGATCGTTAACATAGTCATGTTTAGCCGTAGCCGAAACAAGATTCCCATAATCAGGTGAACTCATCATGGCTAGGTAATCACTTTCCCCTCTCTCGGCTATCCATCTGCTGTTCATATCCACATAAGGATCATTCAAATCTATGTAGTGCTGTAAAAAAGACATTTAGGTATTACATTGTTAAACTTTTGGGCGTGTTTCTGAATTCTGACCTTTCTCTTGATGTACAAATCAGTAGAACGATAAGTTCATGTTATTACTGATTGTGACTGGTTAAAGGTATACCCAAAAATCTGGTCGGAGCCACCCGTCAGTTAATAAATGCGTTTATAGTGTCTAGAGATGATTATTGTAATGGTATATATGCCGGATTACCAATAAATAAAATGACTCGCTAGCAATCAGTATTGAAAGCTTGCAGATAAACTCATCTTCTTTAAGTTCTAATCTCTAAGTTCAATTACATACACCCCGACAAAAAAACTGTACCAGCTGTGCTTTCTATAAAGGGTAAAATACAAGCTCTGTTGGCTAATGTATAAAGCACAAAGCAATGCATGGTGCTGCTTCAGAGTATTTAAAAGAGCTTTGCATTCCCAATGAATTTGCTGAACGTAGTCTCACACTGCGATCAGCTATAATATCTACAGCTATATGCAGGGTTTTAATACCATTCCGCAATAAGCGCAAAAAAATTGGGGAGCACGCTTTTGCAGTTGTGGGCCGTATGGCTTGGAATGCTCTCCCACCAGAAGTGCGCAACTGTAAGAATGGTGATGTTTCGGAAGAAACTTCCTTTTGCTCTCTAAAAACCCCTTTAATTCTCTAAACCTTTTGATTATTGCATTTTCTATTTACACAATGAGTTTTTTCAATAAAATTTGATACATTTTAATTTTTTTTTAAATTTCAAACTCATTATTGAAAGTGGCCTTTAGGTATAGCTAAATAAATTATCCTAACTATAATGTATGTATGTTGTAAAAAATTATCATCTTTATGAATCTATTTTTGCTCCCTATGTAGAGCATAATATATGTATTCCACAAACTACCTCTAAGCTAAGCGATTACGGATAAAATAGTAAAAAAATAAAGAAGTCACTCACTTTTTTAACACTGTCTTCAAGTAAATAACCGAGCCTTTCAGCTAGATCAGTAAAACTAGGACGTTGAATAGGTCTCGCTCTCCAGCACTCCAGCATTGTTTGATAAATATGTTTATTAGCATATTGGGGTTTCTCCATACGATATCTGTAAATAAATTTTAAAAATATTTATATCATTGTGGTGGCCTCCATGGCGTAGTGGCTAATCACAATACGGATGTTCCAGATACGATTCCCGGTGAGAATGTCAGATCAAAAGTAACTTTTCTCAAGCCTGGGTGTTTGTGATGTTTTCATTATTGTAACACATCAAAATTCATTTAGATTTTGGGGCTACTCATTTCTAGTCATTTATCTATATTTGCAAAAAATAGAAGAAAAAATATCCAACTTTAATTATTTTATCCAAATTTTGGTGCACTGTCTATAGCTACTCTCCAATCTTTAACATCAGCTGCTAAACAAGTTATGCCTCATTTTCAAACATTTTCAAACAACGGGCAAACATTGCTACTTTAGTAGATATACCTCTGCATATGAAACTACAATTTGTAAGTTAGATTTTGCTTTTTACAGTTAATATAAAAATGAATATTTTTGTGCTTAATATGTACCCTTCAATGATTCGGTTGTAAAACTTTTCATCCGCCTCCATACCAGGATATGGTGTACTTGCTAAAGAAAACAGTTCCCACAGAACTATACCATAAGACCAAACATCCGACTGCGTTGAAAATACTCTATCTCTTATTGATTCTATTGCCATCCATTTTACAGGAAGTGGACCCTGAAAACCATTAATTTAAATTATTTAAACCATTTTTTTACATTAATGTTTATCAAAACCATTACAAATAAAAGTATACTTACATCACCTTTCTTCTTATAGTTATCACTTTTGTACATACTTTTGCTAGTCCAAAATCACATATTTTAACAATATTATTTTCAGCCAGCAATATATTCCTTGCAGCCAAGTCTCCATGTAGAACCTAAAGAAAATATTATAAAATAAATTGAATTAACCAAGGTATTATACGAAAATAAAGATAATTACCAACAGAATGGTTTTGAAAGTGCCATTTTGACAACAAACTAAACTTTTTTTAGTCCTTTCAAAATGGAGAAATCACATTTTGTTCGGGTGGTAGCATTGCAATTAATAGCCACCATTGGCATAGAATTTTATTTTTGTCTATAGATTTCAGGATGACCCTATGTTTTAAATAATATTTATTGATACTGAAAATGGCTTTTTTAATGTAACATTTTCAGTATGTTCCGCACATACATATTTACAATTAAAAAGTCAAGAATTCATTCATGACTTGTTCACTTAGGTATTTTTCTTTTTACACTTACTAAGTTAATGATGCAAAAAACTCGCTTCACTTTTAAGTTAAAATGTGATGCTAAAATATGCCATTTGTACATAAAAAGTAATATGAATATAAACTGACGTAAACTACTTCTAAGTTAAAAAGAACTGGTACCTTTCTATTGGCCAGGTACTCCATGCCTCTTGCTACTTGGAAAGACCAACAAAGAAGGTCTTGGGTTGAAATTGGTCGAACATCTCTATTATAATTATAGTCGCCTCGATAATTTGACCTCCACTCGGGTTGGACACTTCCACTACTAACAATTACACCATCTGTGTCTCCTAGTAAAAAAAATGGGTGCATAAGACTTGCAGTGTATCTGACCATTGGAAATATTGAAATAATATCAAATAACAAACTAAATGCTAAAATATACTTGGCTTAACTGTACCTACAGGTTCCATACTGGCAAAATTCACTGTATTGCCAATATCATGGGTCTTAAAAAAACAGTCTTGCTAATAGTATTTTTGGAAAAGCATGGAATAAATAACCTTGTAAGTTACTTATCTGCTCACAAAGATAAAACTAATCATAAATTTATCAAAGCATAATATTTACCATTGGGTACCATAGATATGACGGTGTTGTTGGTGTCAAGTCCAGGGGAATGTGGTCCATTAGTATTGTGCCCAGACTCTCTAAAGTCATCCTTAGCAGTTCCGCTGTGCAAAAGGGGAAGAGCTGAATACTTATTTCCACTTTATTGTTATAATCCCAGATGAGTAACCATGCCAAAACCGAAAGTTAGTATTAAAATACAAAGTGTTAATACACATACATTTTAAAGCCCATATTATTATGATTTATTTATTTATTTACAAAACCAACTCAGTAATTAAAGAATATATTATTATAAGATGTCTAACATTAGTTTGCATGACCAATAACGAGTTTTCAATAATAACAATTAAAATTATGGTGAGTGTTTATAAATGTATTTTGAGGCCCCTCGGTGTAGTGGCTAAGACGCTAGACTCACAGTATGGAGGCCTCAGGTGTGATTCTCGGTGAAATATAAGTTATTTTACTTGTGAAAGGCGATATAAAGATTTTAAGTTTGGTAAAAATTAAAATCTTAAATTTTATTCTTTCCACCAACAAAAAAACAATTTGAATAATTGTGTTATGGTGTAGTTTTTTAAATATATTTTATGAAAATATGTGGATTGATTTACAAATAAATAAAAAAAATATATACCTCTTATCACTGCTCACAGAATATGCACGGTTGATCATTTCACATCCAATAGTAGGATCGATTATATCGGTGCTATGATCAACTTGATCAATAAAGTTTCCTCTGTGCCTCAGAAGATAATTATGGATATTGCCAAAAGCGACAATATTCTACAATAACTTAGAAGTTCCCCTGAAATTAAAAACGTACTTTTAAATATTTAAAAAAAATTGAAACACTGAGAATTAGGTTTAAATGAATCCACAGAAAAATTAATTTAAGTTACTTGCATTCCGTCGTTGTGCAGTAATATCTGTTAAGTGATGCTCGATTTCAATTGCAAATTATTTTTGGCAGTAAAAAAAATTTGAAAAAACTGTACCATCATTTAGGAATATCGGTTATGTGATAAGAATAACACTTTTTGAATGTTGAGAGTGCAATATCATAAAGGAAATCATTGTTTTATTCATCTCCTGAACGATTATGAAAATGTTACTTAACAGAAATTATTGGCGCATTAATGATTTTGAATATGAAAAAACAAATTATGGCAAATTTTTAGACTGATTAGCAAAGTCCTGCAGTGCAAATTGATTTAAAAAATATATTAAAGATAAGGTAATTACTCTTTGTGAGATTCTTAGTACAGGCTCCAAGTAGATTTACAACATTGAGATGTTTTCCAAGATGAATCATGATTTTGAGTTCCGATGCGAGGGCTTTGTTAAAAGTTGAATCCGCAGTTTTCTTGACCATTTTGACAGCTACAACTGTTGACTCTTCTCCTTCAACAAGATTGTGAGCAACAGCTTTCATCACAACACCAAATGCACCAGATCCAAGCTGTTTGCCTGAAAATACAAGGTAAAATGATAATATTAGTATTTTCAATTATACCTACTCCTGCATTTTCATAGACATGCATAACAGTATTAATATGTTTCATTTTATTTAGTATATTACATTACAATATAAAATATACAGAGGGTAGGCAACAGACGTAACGTCAATTGTCATCAGGCGTAGTTGTTTCGGCTGGCTGGGTCATAAACTATGTATATCTTCTGAGAGCCTTAACCATCCTTGTCTATTTTAAAAGGTATCAAGTTCTCAGCATCCTTGATGTTCACTGCTGAATATCCATCGCCAGCTTACATTAGAGCTATAGAATATGGATCCATGACGCACAGGATTAGGCGGCCGATCGCTTAGCTTGGAGGCAGTTTGTTGAATATATATACCCTCCACATAGGGAGCAGAATTGACTGATGATGATGATAATGATGATATTATATAAATATATCATTATTATTATAATAATAACAATAAATACTATATTTGTTTGCTTACCTAACTTCAGCATGTCCCTTGGGAACTCCCACTTCTTATCATAAGGCAACAGTTCAGCTTGTTCGTCAACACCTAGTTCTGGATTAAGGCATTCTGTTGCTCCTTCCTCAAAGTGCAAGAGACCCACTATGGACAGTTCTTTTCTTACTTGTTTCTCTTTCATGATTCGCCAAATCAAAATTCCTACTAATATAATGAAAACAATTCCCAGTACTATGAGACATCCAATTAGAATTGTTTTATTTTCTCCATCTGTAAAGGCAAGTATTAAAAATTCTTAAGTTTTAAGAAATCAGTATTCAAACAATATATCAACATTATATTTATAAGTAGCAGACTCTTATGTGTTTTGGAAAAAAAGCATAACTATGGTGCTAGTGTTTTTGCCTGGCGCGTGTGATACTAGGATGAGAGGTAGGAACTTGCTTGCGCCGTCCGAAGTGGAGATGCCATCTCACGAAAAATATTCTGGATAAGAGAGGGCAACACAAAAGGAGTTTTAATGGTAGGTAAAAACTCTATCATTTAAATTTTTCATCACAAATCACTGCCTTTGTTTTTTTTTTCTGTAAGTTTCTATCAATAATAAAATAAAAATCTTAATAGAATTCCGTATACGTAAAACTATTTTTAACTCTCACAACTTGGTTGAACTTAGTAAATATATTACCTGATAGTGTCTATGGTATATCTTAATTTGTATTATCTAAATGATTTAAAAAGTAATTAGAATCGGTACATAATTTATAAATTGAATTTATGTCTTTACATATTAAATGAATTACTTGTTTCATTCACTCTGATTACAATGTTACCTACTCTACTATTGATTGAATAATAAATTAAAAAAAATAATTGTAACTTACTAGCTATGGAGATTAATGCATATTTAGCAGTAGAGGCCACTCTGCTACTAGCTACACATTTGTATTTTCCTTTGTCTTCTTCTTTGATATATTTAAATACCAATCTACTTCCACCATCTGTTATATTGATTCTTGCATCTTTATCGTAAGGTAATAAATTGTAACGCAGTTCCACATCATCCTAGAAGAAAAATACATTACAGTTGATACAAACATGAAGATCGATATTATTATTTATTTTAACCACCTCAATTAGAGAGAAACGACATGAAATAATGAAACATTTAGGAATGATAAAAATGACATTAATTTCACTGGGACCCTCCATATTTAAGTTTAGCATCATTAGATCATAGTAGCAAACTACCAGTTTTAATAACGGGGTACTTTTAAAAGCAAAAATAATATTACAAATTGAGTATACAAAAGCATTGAATGTAATTATGTTTTATAGAAAGTTTTTTTACCTTGTACCATTTGATGGTAGGTACTGGTGTGCCTTTAGCTCGGCAGTAAAAGTTGACGTTTGGAACTCCGAGAACCACTTCAACCTCAGAGTTATTCATGTTTGTTGATATTATTGATGGTGCCTCAACATCTAAAATATTTAAATTAATAATCTGTTATCAATCATCTGCTCTCGATCAATTTAGGAGTTTTTTTTTTCACATACTTTATATAGTTTTGCATAGACAGCAATTTAGATGGATCGTAAAGGTCGATCGATTGATCAATTGATTCATAAAGTGATCCCTACCTAACTGATATTTATTTAAAACTTCATCACCATAAATATTATGAAAATGATGTGTTAAAAGATTTATTATTACTGATGTAAGAAAAACCATGTTACATTAATTTGAGAAAAGTGTTTATTTCAGAAGTATTTTTATATTGTAAAAAAATCTGATTTTGGAAACTCTAAAATAAAGTAATACAATAATTATCTAAATGCCTACTTCAAAAACAAAATGATTTGCTCATAATGTCTCAGGACTGGTCTTGGAGCACAAACTAATATAAAAATGCTTAGATGGTAAAAATGACAAATTAAAATATTCAGAATTTTAAAAAAAATTGGACATAGCATCATTCAACTCGACACCATTCGCACATTAGTCACTAATGTGAGAAATAGCTACCATGCTGTTCCTCTAATGTGATAAGAGTGGAGAGGGTTATCCGATGTGTAGTCTTCATCTCTAAGCCAAAGCCGATTTATATATTTTTTGAACTATCTGCTTATATAATGTCAATTTAATAAATAATATAAAAACTTATGCTTTTACCACCTACCTCGGACAGTCAAGTTGATCAATTGTTCTTCAACATCAGAAATACCATCTAAGTCAATATTAGCCCGGCAAGAGTATTGACTTGCGTGAAGTTTAGATATTTTAGGGATAGAGAGTATTAGCTGATATGAATAATCAGTTTTCTGACGAATAATTGACACACCTAGATTAAGCACATAAATAGAATTACTTAATATTCTGATAAAAGAAACACAAAGCAAAAATAACAATAATTATAATAATGTTGTTTGGATATTATTACTTTTTATAATTATTTTATATTTTACCTTCATAAGTTCCGCCCTCGATGATAGTTCCTTCTGGAAGTTTGGACCAAGCTAGAACCCCTGTGAAGTGCGTATAAACTGAAGCCGCACATGTTATGTTCACATTATCTCCTACTGCAATTGGATTGATATTGGCATACGCCCCAAACCCGTCCTCAACATCAGAAACATAGAAGACCGAGGTATAATTTGCCGTTCCACCAGAATTTACACCGGCGCATGTAATGAATCCTGTTTGGTTTACAAACATTGTCACAATAGATGTTATCATATAGCCTTCCGTTTCTCGAGTCTCAGCCTAAAAGTGTTAGGAATATATTAATTTAATTGTATAAAATACCATTTTATGAGATAAATGTGAAGTGTAATTCTCAACAAAAAAAATTCATAACAATATAAATAAAAAACTTGGTTTTTTCTTACAAACTTTATTGTAGATGGGACTGTTTTCACAAAGAAAGCTAAAAATCAGTTAGCAGTCAAATTGAAAAGCATAATATGTATTACTAATGAATAACATTCAAATTTCAACTTCCTTTTGTCATTATTATCATGTAAGTATTTGTTATTATGTAGATATCTCATAAATTAATCTAAAAGAATTGTTGGAACAGAAAATCAATGGATAACATAATATAAAATAATCTGTATGTACCGGAATAATTTCCCTTTGTGGTTCGTCACAACTGGTTCCATTACTGCAAGATTGGAAGTACCACATTACTTTTGGTAAGGGGTACCCAGATACACGGCACAGAACACTTGATCTTGTTCCATAGATATAAAACTTTTTTGAGTCCAATTCGACAGTTGGTTTCGCTAAACAAAAATAAAAAATAAATATAATTTGGGCCTGTTACCAATTCAATTATATGCTACTTAGCAGTTAAGTCTTATGTAAAAAGTAAAATGACAAATTAACTGGTAAATAAATTAGAAGGTTATTGGTTAAAGGATTACAAGGGTTAAAAAGGTAATAATACAGAATGCATTGGAAGAACTGCTGTTGGGGAAAGGATTGTCCGTTAACGGGAGAAAGAACAGGATATCATACCAACAAAAATAATCTACAACATCATCGACAAGGAAATAATATCACCCAAACGCTTATAATTGAAATTTGTAGGACAGACAAAAAACATTAGACATTTTTCCTTCTTTTGACCATCTGGCGATACCTAGTGTTAGGTTAAAATTGCAGATGGATGGTATTTTCATACATAATTTAGCCAATGTAGGTTGACTGGTATTAGTTCTTTGCCTCTGTGCGTTTCATCCAGCAAATTAATGTATTAGGAACTAAATAAAAAAAATAAACAGATATGGGTGGAATTTGTGCTTCCCTATCTAATTTTGATAAAAAGTGATTTTTGAAACAGTATGTCGCTTATTAGCGGTATTTATTTCTTCGTCCGATGATATACTTTAGACACAATAAAAGTCTAAAGATAGTGTTAACTTTTCTTGTATTTTTCTGTCAACTGTGGATAACGTTAAGATATTTTCGAAAAATTACCTGTAACAACCTAGTGTGAGATTCAAAAACTTTGTTTCATATTCATTTGAGACTTTGAGTTGGTAAATCCCACTGTCAGATAAGGTAGGCTTATTAATCCTCATACACGTGTCCTTGTGAGATGATTTTTAGACTTCAAAACTTTGTTAGAAATGCGAATCAGACCATCCTGGCAATTATTTCATTGTTATGGTTATCAAACCTAAAATATTGATTATCATGGATCACACAATAAAAAATACACCTCTAAAGTGTTAATACCTACCATAGGAGAGAAGTGAAATGCAATCATAAAATAAAAAGAACCAAATAGTTCAAATGGTTAGAGATTTAAAATGTATATTAAAATGTTATCCATCTCTTCAGTTATTTTATATGTTTGATTGTTAGTATTTTCCTCGTACATCTACGTTTGGCCTCGCTGAATTCATCGAGGTGGAACATGATGCATTTGTCTGAATCGCTTTCATCAACTGTGTAGATACCCTGGGCCTAATAATGTTTTTACTTGTAGAAAGTTAAAATTTCTTTTCATCATTTTTGTTTTGATTAGCATCAGCAATTTCACACTTGTAGTGTCCACTATCTTTTCTTGTAACGTTTGTGATTCTGAGAGTACTTTTCCCAATTCTTTGTGGCGTGTTGTTAGATCCTACAGTTGATTCTGTTGTCGTATTGGAGATGTGTACTCTTTCCTTCTGAAATTGTATGCGTGAAATATTTTGGTAGGTACATTAAGATGCAAATCTTTATGTTTAGAGAAAAAGAAACTTTAGCCATTAATTTTTTTAAACTGTATTTGTATACATATATTAACTATTAGTTCAAGTGGTAACAAATACTATTACAACTATGAAATTTTTTACCAATTTAATTTCTTTGAGGTTGTAAGAAATAATTAAAAGTTTACACTTTACACTTAAAATACAATATTTAGACATAGAGAATTTATTTAGTGTGACAAATTTATTTTAAAAAGCATTAATTTATATTTCATAAACACAAATTGTTTAATTATTCGATCATCTACTCAAATTTGAGAAAATATATTAACTTCAGACTCAGAATTAAAAGAAAACTATCTTACACTTATTTCCTTATCTGGATAAGTCCATTTGAGATGAAACGGAATATTAGGCTCAACCCGTACATGACAGTTTAGGATTAACTCTCCACCCAAGACGGCATTTCCGTTGAAAGAATCACTTATTTGGGGCTTTGGCACAGATATAGAGTGGGCTAAATGGACACACAATAATAATATTATAGCATTTTAATCAACCCATCCAATGACAGACTTGATACTCATATTCCCTTCTAAGACTTTTTCATCTCAATTGTGCTGCCAATAATACAAAATTAAGAATATTATTGAGATATTTATCAGTAGATAGGCATCAATATTTAGCTGATGGTGGCGGGGCCACGCGAGGGCTATTTGACATCAATCAATAAGGGAATTATTAAAAATCAAGTAATAACATGGGAATATTAAATTAGATGCAAAATTGATTGACTTTAGCTGATCTCATTTTCTCCAATTGACGTCAATGATCAGTGTCTGTAGGATGGGTGTGGTAACACCTTAAGAATATTTTTTATTATTAGTAAGTATTGAAAACAATAATAAAATGATGTAACAGTATGCTTTTAGTAGCTGTTTAGTGGGTAGGTATTTAAACAAATAATAATTAAAAATATAAAAATAAAAGAATAAATAGGTAAGCCAAAAGATACATAGTTAAAAAGCACTTAACAATACAAAACCAAAGACAGACCACACACATGCACAAATACAAAGGTGATGATATTATCATGTAATTAAAATAACCGTAACTACCATGAAGATGAAAGAGAAGAAATTAGAGACACTAAAAGTAAAAAAGCTTCACACAGAGAAAGAAGAATGAAGATGTTGTTAACCCAACTACCCGAAGACAGGAAGACCAGATCCAAAGCGGCATATCACAAAATGATTAACAATACTTACTTACAAATAATATTCAAATATATATCATGTTCAATGGTAACATTTTGGCGAGTAGCTACACATTGGAAATAATTATCTGTAACACTTTGCACATCCAAATCAAATCCTTTTCGGGGGTCAAAATTAATATTGTCCGTTACCTGGAAATTTTCATATATCATGTCTTTGATCTAAGTAAAATAAAAACCATCCATACATTTGCATTGAACGTGGCTGAATTTATAAAAAAAAATGCATTGGCACCTATCCTGCAAGCACAAAGCACATTTCATTTTCAATGAATTGGAACTCCATACTAAATGCAGTGAAGAAAGGAACAAAAATTTGTTTTCGAAAACTTGTGCTTGATTTTATTATTCCTGTTATTATTTGGTGTACATCACTGCTTGTATATTTTTTTTTATTTACGTAACATAATATTTTGGTAAAATTGAATTATATTCTAAAATTTCTTTCAATCAATATTTTAGTCCTTATATTATGGTGTTACTAGCATGTTAAGAGTGCTTTCAACACAATGTTTAGGTTTTAACATACTTTTGAGTCTTTGAGTGCCAATTTCAAAGATAAACAAAATATATACGTAAAAAAATTATGTTATTATTGATGACACAAATTTTTTTATACAACTATTTAAAAATAAATTGACTATAATTACATATTATCACAATTTTTGTGAGTAAAAGAATAATTGGATAAGATTGGAGCAGTATATTGAATAGGTATTATTATAGTAAATAAGTTATTTAATTTTTTGGGATTATTTATAAGCATCAATGCAAATGGTGGATGGGAAACATACGCATAATTGTCATCCAGAAGAGGTGTGCATCCTTCACGCCATCCCGAGAGAGTACGCATTCATAAATATAGTTAGCATCACTCATCTCGAGTTCTGGAAGTGTGAATCCATGGCGCTTGTCATACGTCATAACCCTTCCATTCAGCTTGTCCAGGCTTTGGTTTGGTATTACCTATACAGTGGACCAAGATTGCATGAAATCATTCCAGCATTAGAGGTCTATAAATATGGTCATAACTGGAATCTGGAACTAACTGGATCTTTATAGGTATGTACCTAGATACTTAGTTCCTTTTTTTTAAATTATGGTCAGTAGGTAATTTAGCATTCGTGCGTTGAGATTTCTTTAGTAAAGATACCTATTTTTATTTTATCTAAAACTCTATGCACAATTACAGTATAAGTATGTACAAAGGTGAGTTTATTGCTATATCTATCCAAACAAACCTAAGTGTTCACAAATAAATTTTGAAAAATAAAACTAGCACCTATTGAATTCAGCTCCTAATACAATTATGCTATTTTTTTATTCATTCAATTTATAAATATTACACAAAAAATACACTATACTGCCTAACTAGGTACAAGCCGTTTTAAAGCACATTTATGTATAATATGTATCTTAAAATTCTGTTTAATCTTTTCATCTTGGAAAGAAAAACAATCAGATCTTAGTACTTATTTTATCATTATATTTTACAGTATCTATCGTTAAATAAATAAATAAATGGATTACCTGAACCCCATCATCTCGTGTTAATATAACATGGACATTGGGTGCTGTAGGTCTACACGGAATAATTACAGATTTGTACTGGGTTCCAGATACAACAGCTTCTATGGGTACCATAAGCTTCTCAGGATCTGAGTAACAACATTGAGAAATAAGATTGCATGCAAACAAAAAAATGCAACTACAAAGTAATGGACGTGAAATTAAATAACCGAAAAAGGACTTATAATTTACAACATATATTATGCAACTCACTTGGTCCATGGTATGGACTAACCCTACAGATATCCCTTTCTATCTTACTCATATTTCTCAATTGAATATAAATAATATGTATGTACAAACTATCCCCTTTGCCGATATTGGCGTATTGGCGGAAAAGTCAGTATACTACTGAATACTATAAAAATTAACGGAATCCTTATGTAGGAATATAATTTGTCTTCAATAAGAAGTATTGAGAAATCTTACCCTCAACATAAATATAAATTCTTTTGGCCTGTCCTCCAGATTCCATTTCCTGAAGGGAATACTCTTCATTAGAATTGTTAAAGAGACACGTGTAGTATCCTACATCAATGGCCGATACATTGAACAGTTCAAGAAGCAGTCCATACGGATAGTCTACATCTGGAGTCTCTGAGACACTGATAATGCTTGTTGCTTCTTGCATCTCATCCGACTTCTCATTACTCGGTAGGTCCCAGGTGATTGGTTGTTTGGCTTCACATCGCAACGTCAAGTTTCTTCCAGCAGTAACAACTATTTCGCTGTCATCCGGATAGATCCTAGGAGGGTCGTAGTCTGGTAACACCACTAGGTCTGAAAAGAGTGTAAAAAATGCTGTGCTGAAATTTTGTTAGTGTGAATAGAGTTTTTGTGCAATGGAATGTTTATGAAGATGAATTTTGATCTAATGCAATGGAAACTTGTAAAAAGTGTTTTGTATAAACGGTAAACAATCCATTTTTGGGAAAACAAGTTGTAGAGTGGGATTCGAATCTAGGAATTTCAACCTGAAGTCTGCAACTCTACCACTAGACACAAGTAACTGAAAACAAGCAGACCAGATCAGCAAGCCAGATTCGTCGGCCAGATCAGCAGTTTTATCGAAAAAATTGTCCCAAATTAACCATTGGTTGAAAAAATGATATGGAAATGTGGAAATGGGAATATAATGGAAATTATATGTTACTCTCAGAGACATGTTATCATTAATTACTCTACAGTAAAATTATGGCTCTAAGACCAATGCTGTGACATAAGGGCAAAGGTTTTTATTCATTAAATATTTAAATTTATTGAACAAATTAATTGGATACTTCATGGGCAAATTCCATGCCTACGAAGTATTGCATTACTTTGTACTTGAGTAGGTACTGATGCTAGAAAAAGTGTTTCGAATACTTATATATTTCGTATACTATTAGTTAGCAGCGCTTACAAAATGAGGCCGGAAATTGGGCTTTTATTATTTTTACAGAATAATGAGATACTTAATTTAAAAAAAACTGACTCCCTTATTACCTAGAATTTTATGTGTTCTGTAATAATTTGTTGACGACAACGACTTCCCGATATTTTTTTCAAAGAATTCATAACAAATTTTTTTCAAAAATCAATCTTTGTATTTCCCTAGAAATAGTTTAAAAACCAAGAATTTGTAGTACCTATTTGAGAAAAAATTTTCGTCGACAAGTTTCCCCATTGAGGTTGTAATTTTTGCAAATATTCATCTCAATATTTTATATAATTATATCCTGAATATAATTAGTTTATAATTATGCCATACCAACGCATGTCTGGATTATCTCCAAACATTTTCTCAACAACTGCGTTTTCTTTTTGAACATTTGTTTTTCATAATTCCTGATTTTAGATAGATAATAAATCTATTGGCTAAAAATATCAGTAATTTTCTTTACCGGTTTATGGACGTCGGTGTTGACGTCTTGATTCTGATATTAACCATACCATTTTATGCCCCAGACTATGATAGTTTTAATTTCATTTATGAAAATGATTTATAAAATTACCTACATTAATTACTTACTTATAACGAATTTCTATTAAGTATTACAAAGAAAAATAATTTCAAAATTAAAAGGTTGATCATGATTTTATATTTTATTTCCAATTATTTAAAATAATATAAGGATCATTCATTAACCTATGTGATGTAGGTACCCACTACAGTCTTTTTTAAAGTAGGTATAGTAGATTTATTTTATTTTATTATATTTATTTATATAGTCATACATAACATTATACATTTATTTAGTACTTTAACTGTCTAACTAGGGTTGATACCCCGTTCTAAGAAAGCCAAATATATGGCTTTTTAGTTATAAATACATTTTCATGTTACAAGTTACAAATACAACATTTTTTGATTTTTTTTTAAAAAAACAGGATGATTTATCACTGTAAAACACTTGGTAAAAACATATTTGAATACATAGTAAATAATAATTAAGAGAAAAAAAAAGAAAAAAAAAGTATTAAGTAAAAATGTTTTAAGATATGCATAATATTTGTATGCTGCATTTTTATACAACAATTTTTTTTTAAAAACTAGTTTTTGTAGCTTAAAATATAATATTGATGTCATAAAATAATAGCAAATCAAAGAAAATTGTTCATGCGCCTACAATTTCGTGAGCATACCCCTGTGTTTATTGCGTGATTTTTTTCAACGAATGTAATACACGAACTACATATCGGATCTATCCGTATGTCAGCGCTTAATCGGATCTATTGGTACCTATAGTAATCGGTTAATCAATAAGCGAGATACTACTTGCATCTTGTATATCGGTTAAACTTTGATGCTAGTGTGAATTTAAATAAATATATAGTTATATTTATTTACGTGTTGTCCACGTAATTGGTGTTATGTTCTATATGTTACTTCATTTTGAATTGTTTTTGTTAATTGTACCAAACATAGCACTGTGTGTATAACATTAAAAATTTAATTAAATAAAATATGATGTCGTTATCGCAAGCTTTCCATATTAGCACCAAAAATTATTTGAACTGTTTGTATAATATTTATGTCCGCCTCGTAGCATAGTGGTAGCGCATTTGGCTACCGTGCATGAGGTCGCGAGTTCGATTCCCGTAGGGGGTCAACACGAAATATTTATTTACATGTGATTTTCACGTTAATATTTCATGTGTGATACCTTGGACTGGTACTGAAGCGTAAGACTGATCATTTTGCCTTCATGTAACAAGTGATCAAGATTCACTGCACTTGGTGTACCAATGCAGTGCCCTATGCACCATTGGGTGCGGATAAGGGAGAGTAGTAGTAGTATAATATTCAATTGACATTCTAATGGGAATAAAAGTTAAAAAATGTAGGTGACAAGTAATAAGCATATTCCTCATTATTGACGATAAGGAATCATCAGAATAAGACTTTGATCAAGGAGGTTTTGTAGGTGTATTAGGTACCTACATATATGTAGCTGTGATTGTTTCGAGTCGTCACAATGGAAGAACAAAAATTTTACGATTCAAGGTGACTAAAGTCTGCAAAATCTGATTCAGAATAAATACCTACCAACTTGACATTCCATAAAAACTGTGCTGTGAGCTGTGAGATTTGTGTCGCGAAATATCGCGGCATCGTGACACATCTAGTCATCAGTGACTCACGAAACCAATATTATTTGTATTGTAGTAGTAGTAGTAGGGATACTTTCAGTATGATTGTTGCTCAGCCATCGAAATTTATTGAAAGTACTATTACAAGCTACAAGCATTTTTACAGTTCTGTGATTTGTAACGGTTTGTGGTTGACATTATGTAGGTACTTCGAAAAATAATTCACTAGAAAGGGCGTTTCCATCAATAATATAAATTTTCATAGATAAGCTATTTTCTTCCGTCCCTTGTAATGTCCAGATTAAGACTAACTAACTAACTAACTAACCATCACGCCATTTCCCCGTAGGGGTAGGCAGAGAGGATAGAACGCCATACCACTCTGTCCTGACAGACTTCCTTTGCTTCCTCTACATTCATACATCTTCTCGTGCACATACGCCGATTATTCCGACTTTTCACATGTCCACTTTCAAGTAGATACTTGACGTACTTGGTCATGCCATGTCTTTCTCGGCCTTCCGCGGCTTCTACATCCAGGCACACTTGCATTTAAACTTCTTTTAGCCGTTCTTTCATCACTCATTCGCTCCACATGACCAAAGCATCGTAAAAGCCCTTTTTAATTTTGTCGATAATGCTTATCTCAGCCTTGCACTCTGCTCTAATTTCGACATTTGTACACCTTTCATTCATAGTCTTACCACACATTCGCCCGAGAGATCGCATTTCAACAGCATTCGGTCTGCTTTCATCCTTCTTTTTCCAACACCACGCTTATCTACCATACATAAGGGTTTGTACCAGAACTCCGTTGTGTACTGCCAATTTAGACAATTGACTCAATTTCAACTTGTTAGAGGGAAACAGAATGATTCAAGTATTAGATAGAGATAGTGGAAGATAGATATAGTTGTCTTTTTGTTTCACTGCAAAATACAAATGGAACTAAAAATTCTCTTTGAAATAGCTTGTCTAGTGTTAACTTAACATGTCTCTGGTTACCATACAAATTTTCTAAAAATTTCATAACACCACTTATTATCAAATCCATCCATCATAAATTATTATCCCCCGACTCCAGCTTTTAGGCCAATACACTCACACTTTGAACGTTTGACGTAGATGTCTAGTGATGACGTAGATGTCTAGTGATGACGTAGATGCCTAGTGATGACGTATGAGTGACGACGTCGTGGGTCACTGCTGTCACTTGGTAACTCTATGCACGGTAGTATTTTTCAAGTATGGAATGCCACTTCTCTGAAATTCTTTTTCGAAGAATATATTATAGTTCTATAAAATGTTCGGTATGTTCTTTACAGAAGTTTGAAATTTCGAGCCAATATCATTATTAATTTGAAAATAATTTAATAACATTGCCATGTACTTACATACTTATGTATTTATATTGTACATATTTATTGATTTATTTCAGTTATTTAGAACATTACAGAAAAAATCCAATTCATTCTAAATACAATACAATAATAAATCATACATAATATAGTATAGAAAGTGCTTTCCTAACGGAAGACTATCAGGTACGAACAGACCTACATCCATCAGAATTTCTGAGTTATGTATGCGACCACAATCACCTGAAAGAAGTGAACACCCAAGTGGACGTCCCCTCCTCCTCCATAATGACTGATAGCCTAGCATCACTAGTAAAAATTTATGTATATCTATAGTTTCCAATTGATCAATTCTGATAAATAAATAAATCATAAAAAGTAATTATTTCATTAAAATAAATTTAGAATTTAGCTGTTAACTTAATTTGTTGTAACGTAACAGTTAAGCTATCTTTATATGGCGCAGTTTACTACACAGTTTTCTGTGCAGTCTGAAAACGGTCCCGTATAAAGGTAAAACTGCATGAAAAACTGTGTGCAAGTGTCAGATTTAAGCTGACATGACAGTCAATGTTTTTTATGTAAACGTTTAAATAGACATTGGTTTATTGTATGCTTTTAACTACGTAAAAAAACAATAACATATATACATAATTAGCTAAATATACAATTTCCTGAGAGCAAACATACGATAATAACTTACAATCGCGTTTCAAAAATACACATATTTAGCGTGTCTTTTGACAGAAGTTTGACAGACTGCACAGTTTTCTGAACAAGAAACTGTGTAGTTTTCTGAACAAGAAACTGTCTCATATAAAGTGGGCTGCAACTCTGCAACACGACCAAATTTCATTGCAAAGCAAAAAACCTGTCCATCGGTCTTTATTAAAATGTTATTTTTATTTATTATAAAAACATTGCAAGTGAAAAAAAAATCAGAGACATATATTTATATACACGTACAAGGATACCAGTATAGCGAAAAATCCCAAAGTCGTGATTTTTATTTCATACAGTTTTAGAGGGTAGTACCGATCGAAATATGCAATAAGTGCGATATTTTCTTTAGAAATCGTGAAATTGAGAATTGGATAATCTATTTATCTCAGCTGTTTCCTTTACGTAATGTCTACTGGGAGGTTCCTTATGATCAAATAGTATTAAGCATGCAAATGATTTTTCAACTCCGGGTATTACCAAGTTTTATTTCGGTCAAACATGTTACATAATAAATAGACAATAAAGTCGGCCTGAACGAGACTCTTCTTCTAGTGAACGTGTTTGAGTGTTGTAATCTCTTATTACGCGAACTGAGCAAGCTTCGGTAGCCAGTTTATTGTGAAAACCTGAAACCGTGAATTTTTCTTCGAATTTTATTTGTGAACATAAAAAACTTAGATAAAAACTAGAGGACAAAAATAATGTACAGTTTCATATGTTTCACAAGAAAATAGTCTTGCTATTAAAATAATTTCCTAATTTTTCCGGTAACCTTTGCGAGAGTCAAAGGAAAACAAAATATTGATTAAAAATAATTAGGTATATAGGGGATCTATATATTATGCACGTGTTAAAAATACACTTACATTTTACGCAACTCAATATAAGCAAAAATATCCACTTTTGTTAAGGATAAAATTAATATCTTCAAAAAAAATTCTAGCAGATAAAACGACTGTGTATTGCGAATGTAAACGATTGTATTAAGAAAAGTTTTAGATTTCTCTATAATGTAATAACCACTAGATAAATTAATTTAAATGAAATGGTGTTCGAATGTCATTTGACAGCATCGAAAAATAATTCCCTTTTTCGATTTTTGACAAGGTTATTCTATCACCTATATTGTTTTCAAACTTAAATTAAATTATCTAGATTTTCAAAGGATTAATTTATTTTCTGTCTCGGTTAGTCACGCCGGACGCATATCGGATTGTTCGACTCAGTATATTCACACCAGTTCACACATATGTTCCACAGGTGCATATTTTACACCCGCGCTGTGCAAGCGGGTTCCCGCAAGGCGTCGGATCCTTGAAGATATTGATAATTTTTTTTATTTATTTACAAATATTTTTAATATATTTCCGCGATGTAGATTGATCTATTTTTACCTTTCTTTTCAGTAACGGGTCTATTATTATCCGAATCCGTGTTTATAAACTTGGGATGAGAAAATTATTTTTATAAAACAGAACGGAATGCAAACTACCTATCATATCTATATTATGTACTGTCGACGTCTGCTGAATATCTTGTACTGGGTTGCTGGGTTACCATTTACCATACGATGCTGAAATACGAATATCTAGTTTGCCGTTTAAACAGAAAAATAAAAAATATATATATATATATAATTATAAAATTAGGTACCTACTTTTGTTATTTTGACTCTTTCAAAAGCTAACGCCGTTTTACATCCTACCAATTTAGAGAAGGGAAATCAACTATGTTGTTAGTAAATTATTTCGTTTATCTTATACAAAATCTACGAGATATTGGTTACATAAAATATAATAATTATTAATAGACTCCCGACCATCGATTTGTAGATATTTTAAATATACATATTAATACAGATTTGTACTAAACATAAACAAAATATATGGTGGCTTTAAGGCAATAGTGGGGAAAATATTGACAAGGAAAATCCCATGGAATTTTTTTCAATAAGGAAAATGTATATATACGATAAAATGATTGTAAAATATTATCAAAATAACTGCTCAGCACACCTACTATACTGTGTCTGGCATCTAATAATGTGCAAATTGTTATAGAAATTAGCACCTACATACATATGTACCTAGCCTGGGTACTTATTGCGATGCAACGCAATATCTAAATTGAAGTATGACCAATTAACCTACAGTAATTGGGTTCTTTCCGATATTTTCTTTTTGATTTCAAAAAATTGATTGAAAAATTACAATATCAAGGGAATTTTTTTAAATTTTCACGATGTCATATGAATTTTCTAGCGCGGTTTGAAATAGCACTTTTTCAAATCGCTCGCAAAATCCTCCATTTGGCGCGCATGCGGTGTGACGTCACAGCAATATAGGCGCTCACTACGGAATGAATTTCACGCCTTTCACGGTGGACGGGAATGACGTCATTAGCCAATAACGGGCGTTAAAAATCATTCGTATTTTCGTGTTTTTAAAACATAAATTTATAAATGAAAACAACATTTTTGATCATTGTGTTTTATATCGTTGGAATTGTTAAAATATACTTTAAATATTTATAACGTTTTCAAGGATATTCATGCTATCGGGAAGAACCGTATTCTTGTCGAACAAAAAAAATGTAATTAAAATAATGTGTAGGTAGGTACATACATTGTAGGTATTCTAAATAGTTATATAGTTAAATGGCGTTACTAAACATGAAAAAAAACGTAGCTACTTTAATGTGGTAACAAAATTTAATATTGAACTCCATGGGAATAAAACCTGGGACCTCATGCTTAGTTAGACGGTGGCCTAACTATGTTAACAGCTACACCGCAAAGCTTTGGGTTATCGAAAACGTTTAAAAGAAAATTCGGCGAAAGTAATAAAAAATTGGTGCATTATTTTGAGCACATCGAATCCAACCAATTAAAATAGTCTCTCCACCATTTACTTTCCAAACAAATATTTTAAATTAAAAAAGATTAGAATTTCTTTTAAAGAAAATTGAACAAAGTAGTTTTATTCGCAGTTACCGAGGAAACATCATGCATATTAGAAAACCCGTATGAAATTATTCTATGGAAAGTGGTAAATAAAATTGCCCCTTTAGTAGCATATTTTTTTACCTACCACAAATTCCATAACGTTATCATAATGTTGAGCGCATTATTAGGTACCTACTTGTATATTTATAAATAAAAACATATAGTTTCCAAGTTGTGAGTTACGATATATCCTGATTATTTATAGTAAGCCTATAAAAATTTATCCAAAATCCTGAATTATTATAAATTTAATAGTTATATCCATTATATTTCTTATGGTCAATGGGGGGAACGTTTTCATATAAAATTGCCAATATCTACGTTAATGTAAATGTAACAAAAAGTTTTGGAAATAGGAATGTCATAGATTTTATCGTTCTTAAAGGAAAGGGTGTAGAAACACCACTCAATAACTAGTTATATTTCGGGATTGCAAATGCATACTTTCATTGTTTTTAAAAGTTAGAACTGTTAAAATATTAAATTATTATGTCTAGACAGTTTTTTTCTTCCAAAACCGGTTTTATAGTACCTTCTGTCATACAAATACATTGCAGATATACGTTATTAGGTGGGTATGTTTAACTGCATAATTCTATCCCCTATTGATGAACCAAACATATTATTATGTATGATTAAAGTAGGGCTTTCAAAACGAATTTATTGAGCAGGATTATATTTGAACCAACAAAAACTAATACTGAAATGAAATTTTTGAGATCTTTGTGTTTAACTGATAAAAGTCACAAGCAAGTGTAAAATATAATGTATATTTAGACACTCGTACGTTTGACCGCAATGTGTTAAGCACACAACCTTCTGTTTTGTTTTACCACTGTAAACTAGAGCCATACAAGTCATTGTATTTAATGTGCATATTTATTAAGCAAGTAGATAAAAACATTATATGACTATTTTTTTTACTGCAAGATAAGTTTTGAGCAACAAAAAGATATTTTCGTGATAAAATAGGAAAAATCACGAAAGTTTGCATATCGCATTTTAAATGTTATATACAATACATACCTATACACGGTGTAACAAAACTCGATGTACAAGCGGGAAACCAGTGAATATACATCATATTTGGAGTCGATTTTGTAGAATACATTTTTTTTGATTGACCCATAGTTTTCGAGAAAATTGAATACAAAGTTGATTTTTTTTTTCGATAATTTTTTGCAAATTTTTATCAAATATCATGTATTTAGTCAAATTAGTGCTATCCATAAATAAAACAAAATAAAAAACAGCATTTCAATATGAATTTGTGCAATTTTACTTAACCTACGGTACTAATAAAAGCTTTTATGAGAAGAAAAAAATATTTTTTTTTTAAAACTTAGATCATCCATTCGACTCCAAATATGATGTTGATTCACCAGTTTTCGGGTTGTACTACGAGTTTTGTTACACCATGTATGTAGAAATAAATATGTATGTATTTTTAAGTTGGAATATGTAAAAAGAATTTTAAAAAAAGAGAATACTTATTGCTCCATACTTCAAAATGAAAACACAAAAGTTTATTTTTATAAAACAAAACTTATAAAGGCGAATATTAAAGATTCCCCATATTTTACAAAAATGTTCCATTGATAAACATTTAAAAAAAATTGTTTTGATTGAAATGAAAATTGAAAATTCGAATTTTTTTTGTGCGAATAGTAATAAATATTTGAAATTATTCTGTGAAAAACAAAAAAAAAATTCAATTACGGACATAATAACGATAACAAAAAAATAAAATTTTCGTACCTTAGATATAAATCACCATAAAAAAAAACTTTTTTTTCCAGTGGCAATGTGTTCAATTGTGTCATGTGGTTTTAATTTTTATTTATGTTTAAATTTCCATAAATTTGTTATGAATCATAGAATATAAATAATGATGAATATGAATTAATAAAATTGTTTCTATAACTCAAACTAAATACGAATTGTATTATTTAATAAATTCCTGCATTATGAATAAACCATGTCATGTCTCAAGCACGTGGTTTGAAATAAGTATGAAATTATACATCTAATAAATACCAGTAGTGGTGGGATGTAGTGTCATATTGTCGGTCGTCATTTTGTTATAATTTATGTACAATGTCTGGTTCAATAATGCCACGAATGACGCAATTAGTTATTTGTAGCGAAACGCTTCGTTTACATACATCAAAGGAAAAACAGAAAAAACTAATTATATCTATGTACATCTGTACATCATAACTATTACAGCTATTAAATTCTGCGATTACAACCAATTAGGCCCAATGTCATCAACAATACAATACTTTAAAAGCTCTCTGTGGCTTTTCAGCAGACTTAATTCTAACAAAAAATTTTAATCTATTGTAAATAATTTACAATTTATATTTTTTTCCTTCGCAGATTATTATCTTGAAGCAGTGCTAGTTTGTATAACGCAACTGCTATCGTCCACGTCCCATAAACATGCATTTTTAGACTTTGTACACAGCTAAGTGCAAATGACTTTAGTAACGACTAAGATTTATGCAATTTCCTAGAAAAAAAATGTAAAGAGTGCCTACCTTGCGTTATACCTACTTACTCAGTGACTGAAAGCGTTAGGTTGTAACTATTGGGCTGGAAGTAGATAATAACAGTCGTAAAATCAATCTAAGCTGAGCCCTGAATAAATATATAATTAAATAAATATATAAAATTGCATGTATTGAACTTGGCTAAGATACATACTGTATGACGTATATGACTTACTTACTTACATCTAAGCTTGTGCCAGAACTGCAAGATCGCGTTATTTTCTACGACTCTTCACAATCTTAGCAGATAAGCACAGATTTTGCAGATAAGCAAAGTTCGCAAATCCATGGCATTCCTCTCATAAATTCTCTGCTTATCATGGTGATACCAGCATAACCCCTTGAAGTAGGTACCTACTAAATTAACTTGTATAATTTAGCGCCATAGCGCCAATAATTTACGAGTAAACCAATAACAGCTGCAAAGTATTTTACGTTATTCTGCAGCGTTCCTAATGCCCAAAACAATAAACAATGGTATGAAAAACATGGTCATAAAACAGTTGAATCAACAAACGCGTGATTCATCAAAGTTGGGTTTATTTCAAGATACTCAATGGTGAAAATTATTGCACTACAAGCATATTACAGCATCCAAAACATGTGAAATTTTAGAAACTAAGAACGTATGTATTTAGGAACTAAGATAGTATGTATTTGGAAACTAAGAAAATATGTATTTAGGAACTAAGAACGTATGTATTGAAAAACTAAGAAAGTATGTATTGAGGAACTAAGAACTACTACTACTATCCCTTATCCACACCCAATGGTGCATAGGGGACTGCATTGGTACACCAAGTGCAGTGTATCTTGTTCATTTTAATACATGAAGATAAGGAACTAAGAAGGTTTGTATGTATTTTGAAACTAAGAAAGTATGTTTTTGAGAACTAAGAAAGTAAACGTATTTAAGGTTTGGGTTAAATGGAGGCTAATTTAGGCTATATTTTATGGTATTTTGATAAGTATGCGCATAGAAAAAGATACTAATAGTGTTATTTTTCTCTTTGCTAAAAATATTTTGTCAATTAATTAATCTGTTTATCGATTTTATTACATGGCATAATAATATTAGTTATTACTACTATTGTAGGCTAATTGTAATTTTTATTAGTCGTATTCGGGTTGTGCTACTTTAAATTGTATAGTGTAGCAGTTTATCGATGTTGTAAGCTATGCTTATTAAGCACATTTATTTGATTTGGACTAAGCTGAAAGAAACTCATCGATTGGGAGGTGCAATAGTGAAACGAATAATATTTCATGATATTACTTAACTCGGTAGTCCTTACCTACATAACTCAAAATAATTGTAATACTGATCTAACTAACCACAATGATCCCATTCCTTTTTTTAGTTGTATTATGTCAATTTATACGAATGCACGTGTTTAGAACTATTCAGTCTGTTCGTAATTTATTGTCATTTACACGAAGTGGAATAATATTATACCCACACAAAACGGATATATTCAAGGAAATGCAAAAAAACCTTCGAATATAAAATATACGATATTTACGTTATAAGTACGCATTTTGTTGATCGCATATGATGCATTACGCATGCTTTGGACGCGATTTGTTCATTTTTGTGAATAAGAAAAAAATACATTTACATTAAAAAATAGGTGCGCTATCGATACATTGATTAAAAAACTTTATTTTCTACCAAATGATAAGCAGAGGGCTTACACGATTATTCCTAAAACTTTTTATTTGCTCTGAAGATAAGATAAATTATTTCTTAAGATATGTGGTAGTACGTACCTACCTATTCCTAATCTATGTATGCAAGGCAGAGGTATCCACAAGAACAAAAGTAAATGATAGAGGTTATGTTTAACTAACAGAAAGTATTCTGAACTAGCTACATAATACTACATATCATTATAGTCTCACCGGAGGAGATTTTTCCACATTCAGGACTTTCTTTTTTATTTTTTTTTTTTTTTTTTTTTTTTTCAATATATACATAAAAGAAAACAATACATGTCCTACTGAGTTGCCTACTGCAACTCGTCAGTAGGTGCATAAATACAAATTCAACTAAAAATAAAACTACACAATACATACCCTAGCGCACAAAAAAAAATAAAAATACATATAAATAAAAATACAATTCTAAAACTCAATATAATAATTCGCGCTCTAGCAACCAAGTTCTCAGCACGCGTCTCTCTTTCGTACCTATACTTAATATAAATTTTGACTCGATAGTTTTACTAAATTTGCATTTACTAAATTTGCATTTACTAAATTTGCATTCACTAAAGAGACATTTTTCATGACAATACGCCAAATAATTTATAGTCAACTAACACAGTTGTAGGTATAGTTGTTAGTGCATTGTTCTACCTTTCAAGATGCAAATTTCCGGGATCAATTCCGACACATTATTATCAATTTATTATTAGATTTTATTTTACTTTAATATTTCAGTAATTTAGACTGGCATTTAAAGCGTCAGAGCTGATAATAAAATAGGCATGAAATTACCAGCTCTGTGCAGAGTTATAAGGTAAGTATTCTGGCATTTAATATATTATGAATATTATTTTAACAGAGAGAGATTGAATTTGATTTTACGAATTTCCGGACGACAAAACGGCATAATTTTTCGGTAGGACGTAAATATTTGCACTTAATTGTATAAAAATGCCGATGAAATCATCGTTTGTTTAAATTTAATTTATTATTTTAGTATTTTTGATATTTGTATAAAAATGCCGATGAAATCATCGTTTGTTTAAATTATATTTAATTTATTATTTTAGTATTTTTGATATATAACGAATCTCAGATAAGGAAGTTTGTTTTCATGAAATCAGGAAAACCGGACAATTTATTACAAGAAAACACGGTGGCTATACACTGGACAATTTTACCACTGCAAAAGAATAAGTAAACCTGCGGTTTCTTATCGTAAATATATATTTGTAATTTACGTAAACATGTTTGTCTGGTTTTAAGAAATATTGTGTGTAATAAATAATCTGTGGGTTTGTGTATTTTAAATACAATAGTTGATATTATGGTTTTATTTTGGTTGGTTACTTTCTTGTCGGTTTGGATTTTTATATTGTATTAAATTATACCAATAGATACTAGATACACATTCTACTAATCTTCAGATAATATACATTTTATTGCTGTCTATATGGAAACGAAACGGAAATAAATTTAATTCAAAAGTATAATTTATAATAACATTATTTAAAGGAGCTAATTTAAAAAATATAAATCCAAAGACCTAAAGTAAATGATTTAAAATAAACAGAGGTAAAAATCGAACTTAATATGTAGGTGTATTGCTGAAGATAAAAACATGGTTTTCGATGTTTATTATATTCATTTTTACTAACATTGTTGGCTATAAAACATAGAATAAAATATGATACCTACAAACAACCTTTATATCAAGTAAGTTCTTTAGTGAAGTGACTTTTTTGCATCTTAAAAGTGATGCTTCACGATTTGAATACCTAGTATTAGGTAAAGCATCCAAAGTAGGATAATAAACCAACACGATTATACAATTATAGTCAACCCCAAATAAAGTAAGCCATTGCTAATATAGTGTGAGATATGTGTGTGAAAGAGACTGTGTGTGAGGGTGACAGAAGATGTACGAACGTGTGTGTGTATGTAGTATGTCTGCTGCTGTGTGCCCGTCATTCCCAGTTAGAGCTCTGAGCAGCGTAGACAGTTAAACCGTGTATTATAATAAACCCGTCAATATTGTCACAGTCGTGTTTTACTTTTAAGCCCCCATACCAATACATCACATATGGGCAATGTAGGTACAAACTATTTATACTTATTGATATCATCATCTAAAGGTTAAGATCCTCAATCGAATACTAATGATATCTGATAAACACAAACTCACTGCACGAAGTAGTAGTCAATGCCAAAATATATTAAGTAATCTTATTGGAATGTACTCTAAACTTACTTTGTTTGTTATTCAAGGGACATCTAAGACCTTTTGATATTTCAGTCATTCATATCGATAGTTGACCGCCTATTTTACTTGACAACATTTTGTAGATTTTGCAAAAGATAAACAAAACAATTTGCCAACAACTTAACATTAATAATATCTTGAATAGCTTGTAAACAAAGGTGCGATTTGATTTTACTTTTCTTATATTGGAATATAGAAAGAATTTAAAAAAAATGGATTATGATATTGGTTAAGATAAAAAGATAATAACCATCGCTATATCATATAAGTAGTTAAAACTTAATAAAAATAATCATAGGTAATTTATTATTCTTCTTGTTTAGAGTGGGTACTGCACTGGATAGTTATTTAGTTAAATAAATGATAAGTTCTAAGTGAATAAGTGATTTTTGTAACCGGGTTGTGATATATTGGTAAGGTTCAAATCCCGCTTCACCACAACTTGTTTTCTACTTTCTGGCACAGTTATTTCCGACAACACCTCGCACGCCAATGATAAAGAGTTCATATAAGTTGGCTGTTAGTTAAAGGTAGTAATAATGTTAGTTAAAGATTTTTACTCCTGTGCATTACCTTTCTAAACTACGCTTAAATCTATACATACATTACTTCAGACTACTTCATCATTTATATTCATCTTGCCTTGTTATAACAAGCGGATGCTATTTAGTAATATTGTTCATTTTGCATCCCATCTACTAAAGCGCACTCACACTAAAGCAACAACCAATTTATATTATTTACTATCCAATTCAGTTCTACAGTTATATAGTTATATCTCTATAAGTAATTTGGATGCTGTGAGTCTGAAGGCGATCGTGAATAGCAAAACAAAACAATATAATATTCTAAATTGCCTCACCTGCCAATGTCGTCACTGTTTCCAGAACTGCGATGCATAGAAAAACCAAAAGGTATGTTTCGAAATTGGAAAATTTCCCGCCCATTTTCTCTGGATTTTAGAAAATGTACGTGTCAAAAGATTTAAGTCAAACTTCTGAGGTTTAGCAAATATTTCGATCCAGATCCAGCATTTTTATTGTAGAACAAACAACACACAAAAACGAATTTTTAAATCACTTCTTGATACACTATAAAATAAAAAAACAGTTCTTAGAAAAATTCTGTTTTTTCCACTTTAACGGCACACACTTTAATCAGAAGTGTTGTTTAGTTATGAAATAAATGGCACTTAATTCATTTTTGGTTTTCTTTTTTACTTTTGATAGGCGTTCCGATGTGTCACTCGAGCGGCACGATCGTCCTATTTCAACTTTATCTGACGACTGACGGACTTAACATTGAACTGAACACTGAACATCGGCGTCGCCGTTCGTGAGTGAACGAGCAGAACAAGTGAACGCAGAACACAAATGAGAACTACACACTAAACTCTCCAAAGTTTCTCGCCGAAGTGCTTCGGAAAGTTGACCGAAGTATGGATATCATCGCGTCGACTTTCCATGAAGATAACGTGACCAATTATTATCTCTAACTTCAGTTAACTTTAACAGAGTGTGGAACAAGCTAATTAGCTTCTGATTGTTGGTACGTTGGTAGACAACCTTTTCAGAAATAAAAAATAGTATTAGGGAAAGGCAAGGAATGAAAACTGTAATGTTGGCGGGAAAAATCACTAAAAAACGAATATCAACGGGCATAACATTTTCGCAAACAATTTTTCCGTTTTTCAAGAATGAGGATTGCATCAATTTTAAAGATAATAAGATTCCAATTTGACATCTCAACAGAGACGAGAAATTTGGAAGGGAATATGGATATCTAGGCGTTTACAGGGCTTATGACCTGTCATTGGCTGGGTTAAGTGGCCACTTGATGTATTACAACATTCCCCATTTCACCTAGTATTTGATATCCATATCCGCCAATATACAGTAAAATGGCGCGACGCTTCACATGTGAACTCTCTGTCATCCATTGAGAAAATTGCTAAGCATTTTAGCAGAAACCTTTATGATTGCAAGTGAGATTCTTACCGAATTATATCACTTACTAGGAAACGCCTGAAGATGAATCTACAATTTGTTATGCTTATAACTTTTACCAGCTAATTTTTATAAACAACATTTTGAGTTTGTCCAAATACTTGTAGACAAAAACTGGATTTCACCCATTACGGGCCAATAATTACAATTTGACATCTCAACAGAGACGAGAAATTTGGAAGGGAATATGGATATCTAGGCGTTTACAGGGCTTATGACCTGTCATTGGCTGGGTTAAGTGGCCACTTGATGTATTACAACATTCCCCATTTCACCTAGTATTTGATATCCATATCCGCCAATATACAGTAAAATGGCGCGACGCTTCACATGTGAACTCTCTGTCATCCATTGAGAAAATTGCTAAGCATTTTAGCAGAAACCTTTATGATTGCAAGTGAGATTCTTACCGAATTATATCACTTACTAGGAAACGCCTGAAGATGAATCTACAATTTGTTATGCTTATAACTTTTACCAGCTAATTTTTATAAACAACATTTTGAGTTTGTCCAAATACTTGTAGACAAAAACTGGATTTCACCCATTACGGGCCAATAATTACAATTTGACATCTCAACAGAGACGAGAAATTTGGAAGGGAATATGGATATCTAGGCGTTTACAGGGCTTATGACCTGTCATTGGCTGGGTTAAGTGGCCACTTGATGTATTACAACATTCCCCATTTCACCTAGTATTTGATATCCATATCCGCCAATATACAGTAAAATGGCGCGACGCTTCACATGTGAACTCTCTGTCATCCATTGAGAAAATTGCTAAGCATTTTAGCAGAAACCTTTATGATTGCAAGTGAGATTCTTACCGAATTATATCACCTACTAGGAAACGCCTGAAGATGAATCTACAATTTGTTATGCTTATAACTTTTACCAGCTAATTTTTATAAAACAACATTTTGAGTGTGTCCAAATACTTGTAGACAAAAACTGGATTTCACCCATTACGGGCTAATAATTACAATTTGACATCTCAACAGAGACGAGAAATTTGGAAGGGAATATGGATATCTAGGCGTTTACAGGGCTTATGACCTGTCATTGGCTGGGTTAAGTGGCCACTTGATGTATTACAACATTCCCCATTTCACCTAGTATTTGATATCCATATCCGCCAATATACAGTAAAATGGCGCGACGCTTCACATGTGAACTCTCTGTCATCCATTGAGAAATTGCTAAGCATTTTAGCAGAAACCTTTATGATTGCAAGTGAGATTCTTACCGAATTATATCACTTACTAGGAAACGCCTGAAGATGAATCTTCAATTTGTTATGCTTATACTTTTACCAGCTAATTTTTATAAACAACATTTTGAGTTTGTCCAAATACTTGTAGACAAAAACTGGATTTCACCCATTACGGGCCAATATTACAATTTGACATCTCAACAAGACGAGAAATTTGGAAGGGAATATGGATATCTAGGCGTTTACAGGGCTTATGACCTGTCATTGGCTGGGTTAAGTGGCCACTTGATGTATTACAACATTCCCCATTTCACCTAGTATTTGATATCCATATCCGCCAATATACAGTAAAATGGCGCGACGCTTCACATGTGAACTCTCTGTCATCCATTGAGAAAATTGCTAAGCATTTTAGCAGAAACCTTTATGATTGCAAGTGAGATTCTTACCGAATTATATTCTTACCGACAGGTGGCGCTTAACCCAGCCAATGACAGGTCATAAGCCCTGTTAACGCCTAGATATCCATATTCCCTTCCAATTTTCTCGTCTCTGTTTGAGATGTCAAATTGTAATTATTGGCCCGTAATGGGTGAAATCCAGTTTTTGTCTACAAGTATTTGGACAAACTCAAAATGTTGTTTATAAAAATTAGCTGGTAAAAGTTATAAGCATAACAAAATTGTAGATTCATCTTCAGGCGTTTCCTAGTAAGTGATATAATTCGGTAAGAATCTCACTTGCAATCATAAAGGTTTCTGCTAAAATGCTTAGCAATTTTCTCAATGGATGACAGAGAGTTCACATGTGAAGCGTCGCGCCATTTTACTGTATATTGGCGGATATGGATATCAAATACTAGGTGAAATGGGGAATGTTGTAATACATCAAGTGGCCACTTAACCCAGCCAATGACAGGTCATAAGCCCTGTAAACGCCTAGATATCCATATTCCCTTCCAAATTTCTCGTCTCTGTTGAGATGTCAAATTGTAATTATTAGCCCGTAATGGGTGAAATCCAGTTTTTGTCTACAAGTATTTGGACAAACTCAAAATGTTGTTTATAAAAAATTAGCTGGTAAAAGTTATAAGCATAAACAAATTGAAGATTCATCTTCAGGCGTTTCCTAGTAGGTGATATAATTCGGTAAGAATCTCACTTGCAATCATAAAGGTTTCTGCTAAAATGCTTAGCAATTTTCTCAATGGATGACAGAGAGTTCACATGTGAAGCGTCGCGCCATTTTACTGTATATTGGCGGATATGGATATCAAATACTAGGTGAAATGGGGAATGTTGTAATACATCAAGTGGCCACTTAACCCAGCCAATGACAGGTCATAAGCCCTGTAAACGCCTAGATATCCATATTCCCTTCCAAATTTCTCGTCTCTGTTGAGATGTCAAATTGTAATTATTAGCCCGTAATGGGTGAAATCCAGTTTTTGTCTACAAGTATTTGGACAAACTCAAAATGTTGTTTATAAAAATTAGCTGGTAAAAGTTATAAGCATAACAAATTGTAGATTCATCTTCAGGCGTTTCCTAGTAAGTGATATAATTCGGTAAGAATCTCACTTGCAATCATAAAGGTTTCTGCTAAAATGCTTAGCAATTTTCTCAATGGATGACAGAGAGTTCACATGTGAAGCGTCGCGCCATTTTACTGTATATTGGCGGATATGGATATCAAATACTAGGTGAAATGGGGAATGTTGTAATACATCAAGTGGCCACTTAACCCAGCCAATGACAGGTCATAAGCCCTGTAAACGCCCTAGATATCCATATTCCCTTCCAAATTTCTCGTCTCTGTTGAGATGTCAAATTGTAATTATTGGCCCGTAATGGGTGAAATCCAGTTTTTGTCTACAAGTATTTGGACAAACTCAAAATGTTGTTTATAAAAATTTAGCTGGTAAAAGTTATAAGCATAACAAATTGTAGATTCATCTTCAGGCGTTTCCTAGTAAGTGATATAATTCGGTAAGAATCTCACTTGCAATCATAAAGGTTTCTGCTAAAATGCTTAGCAATTTTCTCAATGGATGACAGAGAGTTCACATGTGAAGCGTCGCGCCATTTTACTGTATATTGGCGGATATGGATATCAAATACTAGGTGAAATGGGGGAATGTTGTAATACATCAAGTGGCCACTTAACCCAGCCAATGACAGGTCATAAGCCCTGTAAACGCCTAGATATCCATATTCCCTTCCAAATTTCTCGTCTCTGTTGAGATGTCAAATTGTAATTATTGGCCCGTAATGGGTGAAATCCAGTTTTTGTCTACAAGTATTTGGACAAACTCAAAATGTTGTTTATAATAAGATTCCTTTATTCTTTACTGAAATATGTTTAAAACATTCTTTGTAAAACTTAATACCAAAAATTAATTACGAAAACCCAACCCGATCATGTATGATTTGATATCTTGAATGAAAACAATTTTTTCACTAACTTAGAATCGCGTATTGATGTATCTTCACGTTTACACGCCGCATAAAGTTCGGAAAACTAGAAATTGTACAACATTTGCTTACCACATATCAGAAACGTACATATCGCACCGTGAATAGTAAACTGCACTAACTCAATAAAGTCAACTCCTGGAAAATTGCAATAATGTGATTTTACTTTGCTACCGTTTCATTGAAATATATATATATTATATCGACATGGGAAAGAGATAGAAAATAGAAACAAGTTTCTTATATAGAAAAATGGCCGTTATTATAAATACTTGCGTGTATGTAATTTATTTTACATTAAGTGCATTTTAAACATATTATGTATTTACATAACGACCGGTTAAGTTCTTATCACTTATCACACACTCAAATCATTTTATAACCGTATCACCGTATAAGGCTATATAGATGAGTCATCGCAATGACGTCATCGTTATGGAACCAACTTCTTGGATAAAATGCACAGTAAAAATGCTTTTAAAATATGTTTCTTTGGTTAGTCTTTCTGTTTCTATTCACTTACGTTGTAAAATATGCATTCTATTTGAAAAACTTCATTAAAACTGTGATGTTTCTATTCACAATTACAGTGGGGTCATTAGAAAAGACATACATTAAAAATAAGGAAATGTTTATTTTTTTAGATATGAAGATAAAGAAGGTTTTTTTAAAAAATAATAATCTTACTCACTAGGTACCGTACATAATCTATATATCTAAGCTATCATCACTGTCCATGAAGCACTTTGTACATATAAATTCAAAGGGAAGCGATCCAGCTGAGCATACAGCACAATTTTTTTTCTTTACATGCAATGCATAGGAATATCCATTCTGAACTTAAATATTTTTTTTCACAGAGTGACACATTTTACAGAATATCTTTTTTTTACAATTCCTGACTGCTTCGCAGTGCAGCACATATATTTTAAATGGGTGATGATTTGATTCTTCTTCCTTAACTGAAAGCACAGTTTGACCACCCAGCTTCTTCATATTTCTCGTTGCGTGCCTAGAAAAGTACAGAATAATTTATGTCATATTTTTTGGCTCCCTGTATGACAAATTGTTTTTTCTTCATATTATCTTCTAAAGCTTGCTCGATGTCTTCTTTTTTTATGTGAAAGATGTCGTTTGGATCGAGAATTAGGTTTGTAGTAACGTGGCATTTTGTAATATATAATATGTATTCTATAAAGAGAAACGTTTAACATTAATTAAAAGAAAACTTTAAAATATTTTGCACACATGTTTCTAATCACCCCCTATGTCGTTTCTAATCACCACATATCTCGTTTCTAGTCACCCCCTATGGCGTTTCTAATCACCCCATTTTGATTTAAATTTACTGGTAAAATTTCAAATTAAAGTATAAAGGTTAATAAAAGAAATACTGCTAACCTTTATCTTTTAATCAGTTCTCTATTAATGTTTCTTGTGAAATACGAAATTCACAGGCTGAAATAATACTATAAACACTCGGAATTCACTAAGTTTTGCAGACCAAAATCGCTTCGATGTAACCGTTTTGACAATAAACTTCGAATTTGGCAATTCTGTGTTGCTTACAGTAGTTTCGGGTTGCCAGAATATAAGAATATAGTTTTACAAATTATAAAAAAAAATAAAGAACATATTATTAGCGATTTAAAATAAACTGGAAGCATGTAAAGTTATGTCTTTAAAGAACAATGATTTACAATTGTTTTATTTTTTGAATGATTTAATTTAGAAGTCAAATTAATTCATTAAAAATGAAACGATGAGAATAAGCTTTTGGTAATCTGAAAGCTTGTTTAAATAAACGACTGCCGATCATGAACTAGTAGGTAATATGAAATTAAATTGCAAAGGAAAATAAAAAGATAAATATTTGCATTTTTTTTAAAAATGGGTGTATAAAATTTAAAAATAAGTTAATTTTGTTTTTAATATCTATGCATATTATAAAACCTCCCAAGAATCTATGAGATAAACCTAGATAAAGAACGATAGAGATTAATACGAGAAGACTGCAAAACCCATTTGAAACTTTTTATTATTCACATATATGTATAATAAAAAGTTTTTTTCACATGTACTACACTCGACAACCATTTTTGATTTTCACAGATTATTTGCAATAAATATCAAAAAATCTCATTAAATACTAAAAAACTAGTTGACTAACATTTTTTTATTGTATTAAGAGAATGTTTGTTATAAAACTAGTTTCACATACTTCGATGATTTGCATAAATAAAAACGCAAGAGAATTTAAGGAAAATATGACCAAAAAAATCTAGACTTTAATTTACATAAACAGGAGATGCAAAATACATTTTCAATCAACTATACGTTAACTACAGATTATATCAATATTGCTAAAAGATTTTAATATTATTATATTTTTTTTTTACTTTCGATTTGTTAAAGTTTACGTGAGAATGGAATTTCAAAAAATGTTTTGTATTAAATTTAAGATGAAAATTATTTTTTTGTTTAGTATTTTAAAGGTACCTTTATTGATAAAAAAAATACCTCTCATAGTATACCTAAGATTGGCATGAGACGTAGTATACCTATAAAATTATACACCCATATATAGAAAGTATAAAAAATAAAACCCATCAGATTTATTTTTTCACAATATGTATGAAATGTTATTTAAAATTATGCTTGTATTTTTTAATAAACCTAGTAACTCACAAAATAATTGCGGTATTTTAAATATTTTTATTTGATAATCCATTTCTTGGAATAAGCTTTAAAAACGGAAAGTACGCAGTTTTTGACAAAGAATTTTACAATAATGTAATCCAAAAGCCATTTACCACAATCTTCCGGTCATCAATATGTTTGGAAGCATATATTTTTTTATTTGATAAGTATAGTGATATATAATATTTTAACATTTTTGTGCCAAGGATATAATAACATAAAAATAAGCCACATTTATCTATTAACTTAAAATAGGACTCACCACCGAAAAACACATATTTTTTCAAAGGGCCGCACACTGATTCAGATGAAAATCGTTGTTAATTTTTCTTTATCGTCTTCTTCTTATATATGATACACTTAAGGGTCTGCATTATTCTCATTCGATGCTGCCTCTTGGGATGTCAACTCCCAACTGTCCCTCCATCTTTTTGCAGGTCGTCCAGGAAGTCGGCAGCCAGGTGGCAGAGATGCATCACGAATTTGGCAAAATTATGTTAGATTTTTTAAGATTTGGTTAAATTATGTGCAATAAAAAAACAAAAACAATAAATTTTTTACTCGTTTTACTTTGATTGAGTAAGTTTCCTTATGTCTTTATGATTTGGTACTGTTTCTGTTATAAAAAAAACACAAATTTTAAGTAATTAAATTAGTTTTAGGCGAGCAGCTTAAAGCTGAAATAAATCGTAAATGTATATGTATTTTTCATTTTTATGTGATTCACACTATGTTTTGCATTTGTTTTATAAAAAGCCTCTATAATGGCGTTTTTAATGAATAAAATAAAATAAAAATAAATATATTATGATACCATTTTTATATCCCTACAGAGAAGAGGTAGAATTTTGTTTTCAAATTCAGGAATACGGAATATGGATATTCGAGCGTTTACAGGTCTTATGACCTGTCATTGGCTGGGTTATGTGGCCACTTTATGTACTACAACATTCCGCATTCCCCATTTTATTAGCGAATATCCACACCAGGTAACATTTTTGATTTTGTATATATGTTACAAATCGAGAATCATCCACCAGCGCGTTAAAAGCTCCATCTATGCATTGATATTGAAGTAAAGTATTTATTAGCAAATTACTTTGTTTTTGTAATTAAGACTCTGACCGAGTTAAATTAATGAATTGCAGATGACTCTGCAATTCACCGTCTTGGGATAAAATCCAGATTTGTGTACAAGTATTTGATCACGCCCAAAATGTTGTGTAAAATATATGAAATTATTGTCAAATATAATATATTATATATGACTTTGTTGACAGCATCGTGATGTGGTAATAAACACGTTGGGCTACCATGCATGAGGTCACTGGGTTGATTCTCGATGAGGTCAATTTAAAATATAAATGTTCAAATATCATAAGATTGCATAGATTTCTTTTTTTCGCAAAAAAATATATATTCAAATACGAGAACCATAATCTATAATATCTACTAATTACAGCGAATCAAATTTTCTACGAAATTGAAGAAATACAGAATTCTTGAAATTATGCATAAATACCTATTGACACCAATTGACACACTACTAAACTGTAATTTGCCAAGAAATACATAAATATGTTAATACCAAAACCACTCAAGTCGCATTTTTACTCTCCTTATCAATATATGCATTCAATGAATATTGTATTTTGTAGATAATCACGTTCATCGATAGGTGTTCTTTTTAAATAATTCAATACCAAAACAATACAAATTAATAATACTTTTATGTGATTTAGTTAATTATGTGATTTATTTATTTATTTCATACATTACAATTTTTTTTTTTACCTCGCTTGGCAAAGCCCGATGTGAATACCCAGATGAAATCTTTATAAATATGCATCTTCTTTATAAAAAGCTTAGTTTACACATGTATTTCATAAATACATTTTACCCGTGGATACTCTTTGTTAATATTCCATTAGTTTTCCAACAATTATTACGCACTCGCGATACTAGGGAGTGCCAATTTATAAGAATTTTTTAAAGAGAAAAAGGTTTTCATCGGACGTTTATTAAATTTACTAGAAATAGGTACGGCATCGGTACATTAGCACTAGTTACTAATTACGCATTAATTGGATAATATTTAGAGGACGGTACCTTATATTTATTTAGGTTAATAAATAATATTAGGTGCCATGAGTTAAAAGCTAAGCTTTAAGCTCCCTCAAATATTTTAATTAAAAGTTATGGACATATTTATTTTCATTACAACCTCTTTTACAGATCTTTTGAAAATTTAAAAGCTGAAAAGGTGATTTTTATGTCCTACCCACCACAACTTATTTCGTATTTTCTGGTGGTTCTTCGATTGTTTGAAAGTGGCCCCCAAAATTGTTATATTCGGGTATATTAAAAACACGCAAATATTTAATTCCATCATCGTCAACACCATACAATATCCGCTCACTGTATAAAGCATAGCCCCTGTCTTTGCGGGGGAACTCCAGGCGGACTTGGAGGTGGTGCAGTCTGCGGCGGCTAGGAGACTAAAAAAGGGAGAACAGGTAGTACACTTTGGGCTAACTTTACAAATGAGACCTGGAACTCACTAGCTGAGCTTTTGGAGGCACTGAGAGAAAAAACCTGGGAGGAGTGGCAAAGGAGGGCATCGAGCGGAAAGGCCGCTGGACGGACTCATTCTTCCCAAGCATCTGAGAAAGGATGGCTTATGATAAGCTGGACCTGGGTCATCATGTGGTACAAATGATAACGGGGCACGGAGAATTTAGGGGTAAGCTCCATGAGCTCACCCTAGTGGCGGATCCTAGTTATGCGTGCGGAGCACCCAACAAGACCGCAGAACATATTCTCTGGCATGTCCTATACTGGAGGATTGCCGGGAAACCATGCTGGACGGCATGAAGCTGGCTTGGAATCCGGACTTTTTTGCGAACAGTGGTGCTTTCGAGTAGCTTGCACTGTTCGTGGACACCTGGGTGTAGGGATGGGATATTCTCAGGGGTGAAAACCACTAGTAAAATGGAGCCTTTATTACCAGGATCAAAAAGATAGAAGTAGAGATTGCATGAGTAGAACAATAGGTGGTGAAAGGGTGGGGCTTTCACTGTGTGAAGCATATAGATTCCTCAAGCTGCCTCCAAGCCAAGCGATCTGCCGTCGTATCTCATGCATCCTCTCAAGTCAAGTCCATGCGCCTTAGCTCCGATGCAAATTTCTGATGAATTATCAACAATGGACTGGACGCCCACCGTCCAGGACGCCGGGAACATGATGTCTTGTAAAAGAGGCAATCATTGTTAAGGCTCTCGGGAGGCATACGTAGTTATTTGTATTTCATTTTGCACATTTTTCATTCCATTAAAATTAACAAGTCCAGTGTTAACAATATTACAACATGTAAATGCAATAGTTCTACATCGGTTGTAGGACGACTAACCGCTTTCTCGCGAATATATTTATGTAACTTGAAGCTGTTTGAAGCCTATCCGGTCAATGGCTGGTGACTCATGACTCGGTTGAAAATAAACCCACTACTTTCCTATCTTCTAAAAGCCATAGACACGGATTATTACTTCATAAGAAAAACGTTTCAAAAACAATATCTTTATAGGTTTTTTCTCTTCTTTTCTACACCATACCACGATCATTATCATAATGAGGTAATCCACTGCTACCTGGAATTGAATTTTAAAAATGCTTTCGTGTAGACGCGAATATTTAAAAATTTTGAAGTGGGATGAAATATCCCAAAAACGCACGCAAAAATTAATAAAAAATGTTGAAAATAGCATTCATTTCAAAATCTTAAACAATGACGTCACTCCTTGTATCTAAGTGTAGTGTTTCCGGTTTCCGTTTTTAAACCCCCGTAGCCGCGTTCCATGGCATTTTAATATGGAATACAATAGCTTCTATTGCAAAAAAGATGGCCGCCATTCAGTCTACCTAGAACAGCTGTTAACAGAATATGACAGTTGAGTCGACGGTATATTTTATCTGTGCTTCCCGCGTTAGTTTGCATAGATTTTTGACAGTTTTGTTACTGGCTGGAGAAATACCATGGCCTTAAACAACCCGTTTTATGACGTCACTCCTGCAAAAATGACGCAGTTAGTACTTAGTTGGTATTTAGCGCGGTATTTGAAATGTGCAACTTTAAAAAATCGTATCTTCATCAATAACTTATAAAAAAATATTCAATATATTTTTTTTGTTTAGTTAAATAGTAAGTTTATAGAAAAAAATTACTTTAGAAAACAGTGGATTCCCTCATTATCATCATTCCATATCCACTTCCTGTGTAGAGCATATGGATTCTATAACTGCCTCCAAGCCAAGCGATCAGCTTACAGTATCCGCTTTTTAAATTGTTTAAAAGTGTGCTATTTAACCAATCTAAAATATTTCATAATATATATTTTAGTCATTTGCACTTGACGTAATTCCCCATCAAGTATCGCTGTTCGTTGTTGGATTGTTAGCATCTACATTTGCATTCAGAAGACGTAAAAAATTACCAAGAATTTTTCTTTCCGAGATAAAACATATTATTGATAAATGATATTTCTTCATAGACTAATAATAATTCTCACATATATTGTATATTGTGATGGTCCGCTATCTCTGTTTCTTGTTCATCCATTGCAATATTCCAAGTAACTTTACTTGCTAGTTTACCTTGGATTTAATATGTACCTAGATATTATTGGAATACAAGTTATTACTAATCACTTCTCTGGCAAATCATATTGTGGTCTAGACTACGACAAATAATGCAATTAGTAAATCATTTAGTCAGGTGCAGGGACGTGTATTGGTTGATAATAAATAATAACTGTTTTTTCTAAACCGGGCTCCAATCATCAATGTATTTTAGGTAGGTACATCTAGATATAAGTCGATACGAGGTCAATTTTCTCCGTAAACTCGAAGATAAATTTAATATCGACCTCGAATTGACTTGTATCGACTTACGTAGATATACGAGTATCTACCATTATCTACATCATTATATCTCAGGTTTACTTTCAGACCCTTTTACCTTTTTTTAATTTAATTTTATTTTACTACCAAAAACTCAAATTTATATTTCGTTTTTGATTTTTTTACTTTTCGAAAATGGAACAAAAGGACGTTTTGATAACAAACGAAATATTGATAAAACATTTTTGTAGCTAAAAAGCATGTGTTTCCTTTTTAAACGTCTCGTTGTGTATCTACTTTGTTTATCACATTTCAACATTACAATACCTACAATCTACAAAATAGTTAAACTAATCGACAATAGTTAAAAAATGTATGCAGCATCATTTAGTATATTATGATATCTCACTTCTCACTAAATAGAAATACACGGTGTAACAAAACTCAATTTATAAGCGGGAAACCAGTGAATCTACATAATATTTTGGGTCGATTTTGTAGAACAAAATTTTTTCATTTGACCCATGGTTTTCGAGAAAATTGAGTACAAAGTAGATTTTTTTTTTCGATAAATTTTTGCAAATTGTTATCAAATATCATGTATTTAGTCAAATAAATAAGTACTATTTATAAAGAATTCAGAATTAAAAATAGTATTTTAATAAGATTTCATGCAATTTTACTTAAGCTGCGATACTTTTGAAAGCTTTAACGAGAAAAAAATAATAAATTTTCCCCTAGATTCAAAAGTCATATTACACATTCGACTCCAAATACGATTTAAATTCACCAGTTTTCGGGTTGTACAACGAGTTTTGTGTCCCCCGTATTATGTTAAGATAATGTTTTTAAACAGCTGCTTCCGTATATTGTATGAAAAAATGGTTCGGGCGATTGAGATTATTTTTATATTCGTATGGGCAGATAAACAGATGGGGAAAGTATTATGACACTTGAAGTTATAAACTTTAAGATATGGCGGGCGTCTCTCCACCCCAGGAGGCGTCCAGAAATTCTGGAGACAGTCGGATGGAAGCGGATCTTGGCGGCACGCTTCCAGCCTACTAAAAGTCCAAAACTGCTCTACTAATATTATTACTAAAATAATTGTTGTAATCACATATTATTATTCTAATGATATTGTGTAATAAAATGATCAGGAGACTGCATTTGGTGTGCCGATGCAGTGCCCTATGCACCGTTGCGTGCGGCCAAGAGAAAGTAGTAGGTAGTAGTAACGATTATATATAAAATGTGAAATGTCATTATCATCATCATACCATATCCGCTCCCTATGTGGAGCATATGGAATCCACAAACTGCCTCCAGGCCAAGCGATCGGCCGCCAGCTCCCGAGCATCCTCCCAAGTCAAGTCCACGTCCCGCAGCTCTGACGCAAACTGCCGACGAATTGTCAACAGTGGGCGACCAAGACTCCGAGAACCTGATGCCTTGTAAAATAGGCAAGCATGGTTAAGGCTCTCGGGAGGCATACGTAGTATGCGGTCTAGCCAGCCGAAAACGCCTTCGCCGGATGACGGTAGATACCAAGGGTTGCTGTGTCCGTTGCCTCACATCTGTGTTCCTTACAAAGTCAAACCACCGCACACCTTAAATTCTTCTAAGACACCTAATGTGAAATGTTAATAAATAACGGGTGGTGGCCCAATGGGTAGCGTCGTGGTCTCTGAATCCAGAGATCGTCGGTTCGATTCCCACTTCGACACGACCCGATTCCTATTTTCAAGCACAAGCCGCTTAGGCTTTATTGAAAATAGTATTTACAAATTGAAATATGTGCAAATATTATAAGATTGCATAGATTTCTTTAATTTAAAAAATATAAAATAGTATTATGGAATTCTGAAAAAGTACACATTTTTGCTCATTCGTATTTGAATGATTTAAACTTCTATAATCAGTAACATTTTACATATATGAGATAAGGTCTAATGAACTTGATATAGTAATGAATTATCTACTTCCCTTCTATTTCCTTATCTGTGCCCGATTGTGCATAGGACACCCAATGCAGTTCATTATGTAGACTTATTTACTTAATTTCAACCATTCAATATTTTTATACGTTCTTACGATATACCAAAATACATTCAATTCAGGGTTACTTCTGTAACAGTCTTAGTTCGAAATAACTACGTTTCCATATTATACCTGTAACCTATTTTAGATTGATTTTTTAAATGCCATTTTTGCTATTACAACAGCATTATTCATTTAAATATTCAGATTTCCCAACACGTTCACCACACTTCACACACATACCACAACACAACATACACATGACATAACATAACCACTTTGTATACTATTGTATGCTCACTTCACGTCTTCAGAAATTAGTCTTGTACATTGTGTTGTCCACGTAATTGGTGTTATGTTGTATACTATATTACCTCAAATTGAAAATTCTTAGTTCATTGTACCAATCATAGCACTGTGTGCACAACATTAAAATATAAATAAATAAATACGTATAAATAAAAGAGGACAATTATAAAGCTGATTATACTGATAAACTTAACGTGAAACGTGGGTGCATGAGAAAACCCATGGCGTGCAAGAAGTGTGTGAATAAATATTAGAGTACCGAGCACGTTATTTTATTTCTCACAAAGACATTTGATTTCGTTTGCATTTGCATTTGACGCAGACTACAGGTTTAAACTACTTAGTGTAATTAGCGTAGTGAAGGTGAGGCTCGTATCACGTGATCACAGGAGGACCTACGAAGCCTTCGAGGGTTGGGTACTAGTTATGGAATTACGTGGAGAATACACGCAGAGAACTTAAATAAAAATAAAGTTGTAGATGCCAGAAGTAGCATGAAAGCTCCAAATCATTCGACTCTTACGATTTTAAAAGACATAATAATACGTTTGATAAAAAAATCCTCGTAAATAATAATAGTACACATTCATTGTTGTAAATATTTACGTAGGTTCATGTTTTGAGTATTTTTATTAATCACTATTAATTACTTCTCCACAATAACTGTGCTAAGCAAGTTACATGTTGTGTTAGAGCAGGATTTGAACCATAAAATTATATTCCATTCTCAGTGACCCCACAGGACTACAATCCGATAATAATAATAATATAATCTTGTTTGCTAGAGAAGGAGAATTAGTATATTTGGGAAGTATGTTTACAAGAGACGGAAATGTGGATACAGACATTGAGAGAAGGGTTAGTGCCGGAAACAGAGATAATGGTGCCTTGAAATCGATAGTGGCAAATAAGAACTTATCAAAAGAAGCAAAATTGGTAGTGGAGCGTGGTGTTGGAAAAATAAGGATGAAAGTAGACTGAATGCTGTTGAAATGCGGTCTCTCAGGCGAATGTGTGGTAAGACTATGTATGATAGGTGTACATATGTCGAAATAAGAGCAGAGTGCAAGGCTGAGATAAGCATTATCAACAAAATTAAGAAAGGGCTTTTAGATGGTTTGGTCATGTGAAGCGAATGAGTGATGAAAGAACGGATAAAAGAAGTTTAAATGATGCCGAGAAAGACATGGCATGACCAAGTACTTGAAAGTGGACACGTGAAAAGTCGGAATAATCGGCGTATGTGCATGAGAAGATGTATGAATGTAGAGGAAGCAAAGGAAGTCTGTCAGGACAGAGTGGTATGGCGTTCTATCCTCTCTGCCTACCCCTACGGTGAAATGGTGTGATGGTTAGTTAGTTTGCTAGAGAGTCAACAGAGTAATATTATTATTATTAGTATTTTTATCGCGATAATGGAAACCCGTAAAAAATGTAGGTACTCCAAATCGATACTAATGTCTTTTTTGCTGTCCATCTCTAATGTCTAATAAATTGGTTTTTATTGATTACAACATCTAAGAAGTTCTTTTTAGATAGGACACCGCTGTCATTTCATTGAAAGTACAGACACTTTATACATTAATGGAAAACGTGTATCAATGATCCATCTGTGATGCAAAAACATTTGTCTTGGATGATATCATTTATGGTTTATGTTTATGTGTACATAATAATAAATATATCAGCCAGCAAATAAATAGCAAATACTGTTTAACCATTAATTTATACCAATTTATTTGATATGTATACAAAGAATATTAAACTATTAAGGAATATTTGATTAACTATAGCAATATTTCCAATAATTGACTTCATAAGGATATGCGCTGGTGAGGTGAAGACCCAACAGTATAAGGAAACAACATCCCAAAGCACTCAGACATAAAAAAATCACTTCGATTTCGTGATCTCACCGATAATAAAGAAAAATCCCGTTTTTTTATTTGGCAAATGTTAAAATTGATATTACTTATAATAAAAATACTTTCCTGAAATTTTTTTTTCTAAATTTTTAGTAGTGTAAAAATTATTGAGATGTTTTCAATTTCAAATTACCGCGAAAACACTAGTCACTAGCCACGCCCCTTTTACGTCACTATTCATGTAGCCCTTGACGTTTACTATGAAACTAATAATGTTAAACATAGAAGCGAGACCGAATTATGACGTCACGGGGGTCACGACAAATAGTGTTGTGTTTTCGTGAAAGGGTAGTTTTCAACAATTTTGTTTCGAAAATTATGTATGAAATCATTGTTTTACAACATCCATATTGATTTTAATAATATTTCTAAATCAATTTTACATATTTACATACGTGAATCCGGAACCTCCGTAAAATAAGTCTAGCGTTGTACAGCAACTTTGGACCAGGGGGCTACCAAATATAAGTGAATGGCTACATTATAAAAATTAAGATAATATTTCGTTTTGCCCTATCGTCGCGCCGGGAATCGAACCGTATTCCATGTGCATGGTAGTCTAGGGTGCTAATTATTACAAAGCAAGAGGTAATTTTCATAATATCACATTTGTTTTGCAAATTTGCCTACTACTTTGTAAATAGCTCAGTCCACTATAAAACGGGGTATCACTTTTCAGTTAGCTGGTACAATACACCCCTTTATTGATTAAACAGTGTCTGATATCACATGCCATACAAACATCAATCTCATTTTAATTACCTCAAAAATGTTCGCAGTGTCACGTGATTACGGTTTTTACGCATTAACGAGTAATTATTATCTCTTATAGTTTGGGTAAAAATTTGTGAAATATTTATCCTCTGGGCTTTACGTTATGGCGTTATGGTGTATAATATAGTAACCAATGTCGTCATTTCAGTCAATTTCAGGTAAAAGGGTGTGGGAAAAAAAAACTAAAATAAAACGAAAAATTCAATTTTGTCTCATGGTGCAGTTGAGTTACCATATTGTATGTAAGGATCCAGGTTCGACTCCCGGTGGGGTCAAAATGAAATATTAATTTTAATGTGGATTATCATATTATTATTTCATACACGATGTCTTGGAATGGTACATAAAATATCAAGAGGCACCGCGCTTGGTGAATAAATGCTGTGATGGACCGTAAGTTTCGGATAAGGAGAATGAAGGAAAAAAAACATACACTAGGTACTGACGTCTGTCTTCTTCATAACAGTTTTGCCAAAAATACAAGCAACCTAAAACTAAAAGAAAAAAAAAAAACAATAGTATGGGCTCGAAATATGCAAGTATTATGGCATAATATCTATGTACTTATTTAAGACTTAGGTAAAAGTAGTAGTAATGGTTATGAAGCGCATTGTTACCCCAACATGAGACCAAGTTGGCGGCGCTCACAAAATGCAGCTGTAAACTGTGAAAAATTGGTTTTTTACTTATTTTACTGAAAAGTGAAATAATGAAATAAAAACTAGCTTCCTGATTTTCTAGAATTTGACATACTCTTTAGTTACTAATTGTTTTTACTTTACTGTTACCTTACTATCATCTTATCAAAAGAGGCTAAATTGGCAGTGCATAATGGAGTTCTGGTACCAACCCTTATGTATGGAAGCGAAGCATGGAGTTGGAAAAATAAGGATAAAAGTAAATATAATGCAGTTGAAATGCGATCTCTCAGGCGAATGTGTGGTAAAACTATGTATGATAGGTGCACTTATGTTGAAATTAGAGCAGAATGCAAGGCTGAGATAAGCATTATCGACAAAATTAAGAAAGGTCTTTTACGTTGGTTTGGTCATGTAGAGCGAATGGATGATGAAAGAACGGCTAAAAAAATATATGATGCGACTGTGCCTGGACGTAGAAGCCGAGGAAGGCCGAGAAAGACATGGCATGATCAAGTAAAACAAGTGCTTGAAAGTGGGCATGTAAGAAGTCGGAATAATCGACGTGCGTGCATGAGAAGATGTATGAATGTGGAGGAAGCAAGAGAAGTATGCCAGGACAGAGTGGTGTGGCGTTCTATCCTCTCTGCCTACCCCTTCGGGGAAATGGCGTGATGGTTAGTTAGTTAGTCGATCAAAATAAATTAAGACCTTTGGTTTTTTTCATAATCATACAATAAAAAAACGGTCTACGTGTTTCCTAAGAAAATATTTCAAGGTACTAATACCAAAATATCATCACTAATGATATGTTATCTTAAGCTTTGTGGCCATACATATAAATCCGGAATTCGAATAGAATGTTGCAAACACCAAAATTTCTGTCGCTGGCCTCAGGTGAGCCCTTAATTGTGAAAGCTAATAATGTGAGAACCTGCCGGATCTAATTTGCTGTGCTTTTATTCAAATGGAAGAATAAAATAATCAATAAAGTTTTGATAAATATTAAAATGATTACTGAGAAATTGAACATAGCCATTTCATTCCATATCTGATGTCATCCCCTTTATCCGACTAGTGACGTGGGTAGGTCGTGATTATTATAGTCGTCGTATTAGGGTGCGGTGTCACACATCACACCCCTTACAGCCAGTTTATATCACTCAACAATCAAGTCATACTAACTTACTATTAAGTACAATGAAACTCTCACGCATATTAAAATTTAAGCAAGATTAAAATTTAGACAAGCAATGTTTTCCAACGAAAAAATTTACTTATATTAATTCGGTCGGTAACTGTTCAAGTTTTAAGCAATCAGTAAAAAAATAATATTATTTACCTATGTGTGTTTTACTTTTGTCGGATGCGTATTGTTACAAAGATTTAATTTTTTTTTTTTTTTTAGGAACCTGTATTAAAATATCTGGTTTGGCCATTATTGATACTCTCTGGTATAGGTAGTTCGAACTCCTATCAAAATGTATTGCCTACCTTCACCCATTCCATTCCGTTTTGTCACCTGTTTTACAACTCAAAATTCAGTCTCGAATATTCGCTCAGCGCAGCAACATTGACCTCGCAACATCCGTCCTTCTCGTGAACCTGATCTTTCCTTCGTTATTTCCACCAAAATACCCTCGTGATACTCGCCATCCATCTCCAAGCTTCCCAGATTCCAACTCCCGAAACCCCTCGACCAAAAGTGAGTAAAAGTGTGCTGTGCCCCTCGTTTGTGTTCCGCCGCGCCAGTTCGACGTGGTGTTCCAGGGTATTCCAGGATACTTTGCCCTTCCTGGTGGTCCTTCAGCTTCATATCCCGCCCTTGTTGAGTCCAGCTCTGGTAAGTCCTCTCCCATTTTCCGATCCTCGCTCGGACGAAGTTACCAGAGAGTCTCATCGTGGCGGAATCATTGAACGGAATGGAATGGGTGAAGGCGTGAAGGTAGGCAATACATTTTGATAGGAATTCGAACTACCTATACAAGAGAGTATCAATAATGATCTTCTGATCATACCTCTCCCGGGGGGATGCACTATAGTGGCCTATGCGGACGACGCTCTTCTTTTATTGTCTGGTGACAGCAGACGGGAGATCGAAAGCAAAGGCAATGTAGCTACTAACAGGGTTCTGGAATGGGGTATTAGAAATAGACTAACTTTCTCGCCGCATAAGACCATGGGCCTAATGCTCAAGGGAAATCTGGACAGAGGGAGGAACCCCGTAATAAGGATGGGGGGAGTCAGCGTTAGGTTCACCGACGTGGTGAAGTACCTGGGAGTATATCTGGATCGGGTCGGATCTTTCTTGGCGCACGCGAAATCTATATCGGCAAAGGCAAGCACACTGTTCATGAAGGTCCGACGCATTAGCGGCGCGACCTGGGGATTGAGAAGTGCGGCTGTCAGGACGATATATAGAGCGACCTATGTTGCTCAACTGACCTATGCGTCGCGTGTGTGGGTTCACAAAGCCCACGCGGGAAATGTACCGAGAACCCTGCTGAGCGGACAGAGACCGCCTTTACTGGCGCTGACTGGAGCCTACAGAACGGTGTCAAGCGCGGCTCTCCCTGTCCTTGCTGGGGAACTCCCAGCAGACTTGGAGGTGGTGCAGTCTGAGGCGGCTAGGAGACTAAAAAAGGGAGAACAGGTAGTACATTTTGGGTTAACCTTACATATGAGACCTGGCGACTCTCTCGGTGACCTGTTGGAGGCCCTGAGGGATAAAACTTGGGAAGAGTGGCAGAGGAGGTGGGACGTCGAGCGGAAAGGCCGCTGGACGTACTCATTCTTCCCGAGCATCCGAGAGAGAATGGCTTATGCTAAGCTGAACCTGGGTCATCATGTAGTACAAAATGGTAACGGGGCACGGAGAATTTAGGGGAAAGCTCCATGAGTTCACCCTATGGCGGATCCTGGTTGTGCGTGCGGGGCACCTAACCAGACCGCAGAACACATTCTCTGGCATTGTCCTATACTGGAGGATTGCCGGGAGACCATGCTGGACGGCATGACCGAGGTTATGAGGCCGGCGTGGAATCCGGACTTCTTTGCAAACAGGGGTAATTTCGAGCAGCTTGCGCTGTTCGTGGATGCCTGGGTGCAGAGATGGGATATTCTCAGGGGTGAAAACCCCTTAGTAAAATAGAGCCTAAATACCAGGATTAAAAAGGTAGAAGTAGAGTCTGCATGAGTAGAACAATAGGTGGTGAAGGGACATGGACTGAACTGGCATTTGTGCACGTTTCGTTCCGTAAAAGGAAGTATCTAGAACTAATAGATTGCTTAGTGGGGTAGTCCCCGGGGGAGACTTGGTGTGCCTTTGCACGGGCGGCCCGTCCCGGGCTGTTTGTGTGTGCGTGCGTGGAGGTCTCAAATTATATCCCATCCTCAACTCGGTTGTATTGTGTCTTTTGTAAGGATAGGATGGTCTTTGGATAGGTATTGTGATAAGGTACGGCAGGGGACGTATGAAATAGTGTCTGCCAGATAGGATGATAGGATGATGGTGTGAGATGCACACATGCGTTCTGTCCCCTCCCCTCTTTCCCTAATCCCCCCTCCATTGAGACCCTGACCGCGGATGCACGGGGATGTCTGGGATGGAGGCCTGGCGAGGCGGGATACTGGTCTCCACACGGGTGGTTGTAATTACTAATAAATAATGATCGGGGTAGAAACTAACATCCCTGCCACTGTTAATTTGGGCCGACTCTGGTTGGTTTGGGTGATGGAAACAATGACAATTATAATACATAAGCCGAGACGGTGGTAGGGGTACAATGAAAGCATTTGTTCGCGTACATAATCGTAAATTCATCCGTATTTTTATCACACTAACAATCTTAAAATCGCGGTTTAGCTTGTTAAAAAATCGGTAGAGTTGGCTGGACTGAAAAAAGACTCAATAGTCTTTAAAGCAGTCTAGGGAAAGGTGGGGCTTTCATTGTATATAAGTATCAATAATGGCCAAACCAATATCCAACACTTTTAAAGCGACAAAACTCGTAGTACAACCCGAAAACTAGTGAATCTACATCATAATTTGGACTAAGATGATTTTTGAATCTGACATTAAAAAAAAATTCTCCTTTCAAAGTGTTCAAAGTAGGTACGTAGATTAACTAAAATTGAACGAATTCCTGTTAAAATTAAGTGTTTTTTGGTTTATTTTCCTAATACACATATAAAGAGATAATATTATTTAATAATAATTTGCAAGAATTTTTAGAAAAAAAAATCAACTTATCCTTACTCAATTTTCTCAAAAACTATGAGTCAAATAAAAATAAAAAAATTGCTACAAAATTGAATCCAAATATTATGTAGATTCACTGGTTTCCCGCTTGTACATTGAGTTTTGTTACACCATTGACTTCTACTTCAAATATTACAATTTTTGGAGCCCATATGCTTCTTAAAGAGTAACAATATTATGAAGGTATTATCTCAATAATTTACCACATTTATAGTAAACAGTAACTCCAATATTTTTTTTTAACCGCTGGACTTTTGCACTGTGGTATCGTTATGTGAAAAAACCGTTCTCAAATTCTCAACTAATTATTTTGGCGCAGTCCTCGGAAGAAACATTCCAAAATCCCATAATTTGTTTTGACCGCAATAAGAGTTTGGTAGTATGTGTGCTGTGTGGGCGTCTCTCGTACATTAGATTCTGTTGTTTGTAAAATACATAAATAGGGAAGCAATACTACGTACTTAGCAAAACTGATAACGGATTATTATTTTCCTATATCCTAGGGCGTGCAATTGGGTTCTTTCCGATTTTTTATTTTTTATTTCAAAAAATTGATCGAAAAATTACAATAAAAAGGGATTTTTTTTTTTATTTTTACGATGTCATATGAATTTTCTAGCGCGATTTGAAATAGCACTTTTTCAAATCGCTCGCAAAATCCTCCATTTGGCGCGCATGCGGTGTGACGTTACAGCAATACAGGCGCTCACTACGGAATGAATTTCACGCCTTTCACGGTGGACGGGAATGACGTCATTAGCCAATAACGGGCGTTAAAAATCATTCGTATTTTCATGTTTTTAAAACATAAATTTATAAATGAAAACAAAATTTTTGATCATTGTGTTTTATATCGTTGGAATTGTAAAAATATACTTTAAATATTTATAACGTTTTCAAGGATATTCATGCTATCGGGAAGAACCCTATTGCGGTTTGAAATAAAAACGGTTTATCAGAAAAAATATATTACATTTGATATGTTCGGATAATTAAAGAAAGGTTTATTTTATTTTACCAAAGTACTTACAAAGTATTATTAGTATTGTACATATCACGTTTTATTGTTGTAACCTACATATTTCTTTCAGAATAATTACGTTCACAATTTTCAGGACCTAGATTTCGATTAGGATTAACTTTGAGCTTATCTTTTTAAAGGCTATAAGAAAAAAAGAAAAAAAATGTAGGGCTAATCATATCTTAACGGTTATGCATGCCCTGGTTTTCAAGGAATAAAATAATGTCTTAAGGCGCTAGTATGATTAATATTATGATAACTCGACTATAAAATATAGTTTTTATCATTTTTTTATGAAATATGTGTTGGAGTTTTGGAGTGTAACCTAAAAATGAATCTTTGAAACGGGTCCGATCGGTATTTTATTTGAAAACGCATATTTAATGTTGTGATTTTTAAGTTTAGTAAAGGATTTGTAACAAAGCCATTTATTTATTGGTCATTGTTAGTTACATTTCTGTGGTTTGGGTATTTCAGTTATCTGCAGGAAGCAGTTTATCTTTACAAGTGATATGAAGCAAACACATGTACTTGTACTTTTTGTGCCAACAAAAGTTTACATGCAAATACAAATTATATGATCTATAAACAAATAATAATATTAATAATAAATATAATTTATTTTTATTTTATTACTAACAGTTTTCTTTATGCGTAATTTGTCCGCCTCGTAGCATAGTGGTAGTGCATTCGGCTACCGTGCATGAGGTCGCGGGTTCGATTCCTGTAGGGGTCAACATGAAATATTATTTACATGTGATTTTCATATTAATATTTCATGTGTGATACCTTGGACTGGTATTGAAGCGTATGACTGATCATCTTACCTTCATGAAATCAAAATGATCAATATACACTGTACTTGGTGTACCGATGCAGTGCCCTATGCACCATTGGGTGCGGATAAGGGAGAGTAGTAGTAGTAATTTTGGAATTGACACCCCTAGTTATCAATTTATTCGATAGTTTCCAGCAACAAAACATTGTTAGCCAAATAATGATATAGCAATCTACCGAGGTTTGATTCTCTATTAGACAAAATTTTTTTTTTTTTTTCTGAACCCTGGTAAAATGTGATTTTATAGTTTTTATTATTTTTTTTATTTTTTTATTTTCATTTATTTAGGAAACAAACAGTACATTAAAATAGTAACATTTGTGATGATAGTAAAATAAGTGAATATACCAGTAAAGTTTCCATATTTAGAAAAATATTGAAGGGAAAGTAAAGTAAAGATTAAGGAGAAAATTTTTACATAAAACTAGGGGTACGTTATTTGATAATTTCAAGAAAAATGAGGGGGTCGGGCACTATAGCAAAAGTTATGAAGTTAAGAAGCAATAGTTAACCCTCCCTTGTAATAATTAAGCCTACTGTTCTAATAAGGCTGTAAATTTGGGATTTAAATTGCAAAATAACTTCTTGGTTTTACTCTCTCATACAAATTAAATATAAATTAAATAATATATTTTATAATATTATTTCCCCTTACTCAGGGCGACATCTAGCGGAATTTCCATGTATTTACTACATTATATTATTATTTTACGCTTAAAATTTGTAAATACGATTTTAGCGAAAGTTTAACAAGATTGTTATAAAATTCAAAAGAGCGATTTGAAAAAATAGCACCATTCTATATTATGAATATTGCAGAATGAGGGAAAAGTTACGAATTTTATTTTTTTAAATTTTAATCTAGACATAATATGGCACAAATATTAAATACCAATTAATTATGTTCCATAAATGGAAGAATGTTGAGTTAATTATGTAAAATAAAATATCATATTGTTTTTCAAAGCTTTTATTAGTAACAAAATAATCGCCGTATTTTGTATAAAATCTTATGTAAAAATTAGGTAACAAATAAGTGTAATAATTTTTCAATTTATTGAATCGATTGATGGACTTAATTTTTAAATGATTTGTGAACTTAAATAATAATATGGGTGTGGGTTTCTAAATTTATGCCATGCAGAGTTTTTATAGCATTTTTTATTATTTTTACATTTTTCATTAGATGTTAGACGCTTTCGTTAAAAAAATAGTTCAAAAATCTTGGTCAGTTTTAATCGATTAGTAGTAAATATCGTCTAAAAATCCTAATCATGGAAATGAAACAAGGAAATAGGAATATTGCTACAGTCATGATTTTCCTGAAATCGGTATATTGTAAGGAACGAAAACAGAAACTTTTATTAGTGTGTTATGTAGGACTGAGGTTAAATATGCTAAAAAATATAATATTATTAGTGGATTGATCCGCTCATCTTCTCTATGAAGCACAAACATATTTTCGCACTGTGACGGTTCCATTTTGAGATTGCTTCTGGACCGTGGCTTGTGAGCTGACTTGGGCCTGCTGAGCTTTAACGCTCTGTTGGGTGGACTGTGAACTAGTCGAAGTTCTCGTCACTTTAGTGGGTTGAATGAAAGTCTCTGTTCGCACCGTTTGGGTCTGAGTTGGAGATACAACATACGTTTTGACTGTACGAATAACGTTTCTCTGTGCCGGCTGAACGTCTGTGCTGTAGGTCCTAGTGGTTCTGGAAGTCGATCCATTCACAGAAGGCTGAACTTCATATGTGGTTGTAGTGTTTGTGACTCCGTTGCTACTCGGGCGACTTTCAGTAGTAAGGTTTTCCACTGTACGGGTGACAGTTGCGTTACTCGGATGCACTTCCCTGACGTGAGTTGTGACTTGAGTATTAACGTTGTTGCTCTGGCTTTGGCTGGGCTCGACGTATCTGGTTACTGTATCCGATCTTGTGTTTCTTTCGATTGTGTTGCTACCGTTCATCGTCACTGTCGGAGAAACTGGTCGAGTTATTGTCCTTATTTCCGTGGTTTCTGGAGCTGGAAGGCATTTGATTTCAGGTTTTTGAATTGTTTGGATAGTGGTTTCCATCACTCTGCTCGGTTCTGACTCGTGTGACGTCGTTGTTGTTGTGCAGGTTTGTTGAACTTGTTTTTGTGATTGGACTTGTGTCTTGCTGCTTGATAAACTTGATTTTCTACAATAGTTTGATCCGCTCTCAATTGGCTTACGTAAGGGGAATGGCGGATTCCAAAACTGTGGGCGGGAGGAGTGTCTAGAACAACCTGTAATTAGGAAAATAATAAATGTCAAGAACACTTCAATGAACAATAAAAACTAATTTAATATTTTGCTGTAATGGGTTAAACCAGTTTTGTTGAACCCTCGGCTTTTCCTATAAACAATCGTAGTCCTTTTGATAATCGCCGCCTTAGTCGATATACAAATGTGTGAAAAAATAATTGCTCTAGTACTGAATTCCAGGGAGAAAATCAAGGACCACGACCGCCAATCGTCATAAGATAAGGAAATAATGCGGTATACATTATCATTATACTACATTATGTTGTGTTTATACATATCATATACTGACCTTTTCAGGTGAGTAGGTTCCTGGTGCCGGCACCTTCACCCTGTCATCATCTGGTATCTTGAACCTTCCAGACATGGTATACATTGGAGTGTCGAGTACGGATGGAATGCGGTATACATTTGGGGCTGTAAATAAAAAGTAACATTATTTTAAGAAATTCATTTATACAGGGCGCGGCAGCATAACTTCTTTTTTAAAATGCGCGCCATTCAGTCGGTTGATATCGCAGTGGAGCGCTAGTGGTCTCGTTCGAGAGGCGGAACTTTAAAGTTTTGTCCCGACTCCCGACACAGTTTAGTCTTTACTTTAGTCACCATTATATTAATCTAGGGTAACCATTATATTAATCTAGGGTCACCATCATGCGTTGGAACAGTGAGGAACGTGCGTTTGCCGTTAAGGCCTACTTTTCAAACGGATGTTCTGTGATCGTTCTTTGAGCGATTTAGAGTGGCAGGCCCGCTCTCCCGATTTGTCCCCTTGTGATTTTTTTTATGGTTTAGTTTGAAGTAAGTATTGAAGAACTTTTGTGGTGGGTAATTATTGATGTTATTCATATGAAAATAAAGTGCATTTTCTTTCCTTTCAAATAATAATACTCAATACACCCGAACGCACGTTAATTTTTTTTTTTTTTACCGGAATGATTGTGAAAGATGAAATGTCATCGACAACGAGGCTAAAGCTCTTTACGAGCTATTTGACCATCTGAAATAAGTAATAAAGAAGTCTTACCAGGTGTATCAGAGTACTTTTCAGTCTGGATCTTGAGGCCAAACGAGTGCTTGGGAGAGAATGTGAGAACAAACTTCTCGGGAGAATAGTTTTCAGGTCCTGGTACGAGAATCCTATCATCAATAGGTAGCTTATGCCGTCCTGATATTGTGTACAATGGAGTATTCAAAACAGATGGCATCGTGTAAACATTTGGTGCTGAAAATAAATAATAAATATATTGAAAGATCCACGTACAATTTTAATAGTGAAATTAAAATTTATAATCAAAATTTATCATACCTGGGGTATTGAAAGCTTGTTCTGGGAAACATTTTATTCCGAATGTGTATTTTGGAGTTCCATCCATAGTAGCATTATCAGCTTTTTCTGGGTTATAAGCATCTGGACCAGGATTAGTATTGGGTTTCTCAACTTGTCCCTTGATCCTGAAGGAGTAAGCGGGTGACCCTTCAGACATAACTCTATCGGCTTTTTCTGGAGAGTATGCGTTTGGTCCAGGATTTTCATTTGGTTTTCCATCAAGCCCTTTAGGTCTCATTGTATAAGCGGGTGAACATTCCGACATTACTCTATCAGCTTTTTCTGGACAATAAGCATTAGGTCCTGGTGTATTAAATGGTTTTTTCATCTGCTAGTATCATTCCAAATGAATATTTCGGTGTATTATCTAGAGCATTTGGATCATACGCATTGGGACCAGGATTTTCATTTGGTTTTCCATCGTGCCCCTTTGTCTCATTGTATAAGCGGGAGAACATTCCGACATTACTCTATCAGCTTTTTCTGGACAATAAGCATTAGGTCCTGGTGTATTAAATGGTTTTTCATCTGCTAGTATCATTCCAAATGAATATTTCGGTGTATTATCTAAAGCATTTGGATCATACGCATTGGGACCAGGATTTTCATTTGGTTTTCCATCGTGCCCCTTTGGTCTCATTGTATAAGCGGGAGAACATTCCGACATTACTCTATCAGCTTTTTCTGGACAATACGCATTAGGGCCTGGTGTATTAAATGGTTTTTCATCGGCTAACTTTATTCCAAAGGAATACTTTGGCATGTTATCTAATCCATTTGGATCGTACGCGTTTGGTCCTGGATTTTCATTTGGTTTTCCATCAAGCCCTTTAGGTCTCATTGTATAGGCAGGAGAACATTCCGACATTACTCTATCAGCTTTTTCTGGACAATACGCATTGGGTCCTGGTGTATTAAAAGGTTTTTCATCTGCAAGTATCATTCCAAATGAATATTTCGGTGTATTATCTAAAGCATTTGGATCATACGCATTGGGACCAGGATTTTCATTAGGTTTTCCCTCATGTCCTTTAGGTCTCATGGTGTAAGCTGGAGAACTGTCTAGAGTGACTTTATCAGCCTTTTCGGGGCAGTAAACATTAGGTCCAGGTGTGTTGTATGGCTTTTCATCTGCCAATTTTACTCCGAAAGAATACTTTGGCGCGGTGTCTAATCCATTTAGAGCATACACATTTGGACCGGGATTTTCGTTTGTTTTTTCATCGTGTCCCTTAGGTCTCATTGTGTATGCTGGAGAACCTTCTGACATAACTTTGTCCGCTTTTTCAGGACAGTATGCGTTAGGACCTGGTGTATCCAAAGGTTTCTCATGTGGAGCTTTAATTCCAAATGAGTACATTGGTGAATGGTCTAACATTTTATCAGATTTTTCTGGAGCGTAAACGTTAGGTCCCGGTACGTTATCCGGCTTGTGATCTTGTCCTCTAATCCTAAACGAATACGCAGGAGCACTCTCCAAAATAGCTTTATCAGCCTTATCATGATTATACGCATTAGGAGCCGGTGTATCCAAGGGTTTCTCATGAGGGGATTTAATTCCAAATGAGTACATTGGCGCATGTTCTAGCATTTTGTCAGATTTCTCTGGAGCATAAACGTTAGGACCCGGTGTATTATCTGGCTTATGGTCTTGTCCTTTAATTCTAAATGAGTATGCAGGAGAACTATCTTGAATAGCTTTATCTGCTCTATCGTGATTATAAGCATTAGGAGCCGGTGTATCCATAGGTTTCTCATGAGGAGTTTTAATGCCAAATGAGTACATTGGAGCGTGATCTAAGATTTTATCAGACCTTTCAGGAGCGTAAACATTGGGACCAGGAGTATTATCGGGTCTATGATCCTGACCCCTGATTCTAAATGAATATGCTGGAGAACTCTCCAGAATAGCCTTATCTGCCTTGTCATGATTGTACGCGTTAGGAGCTGGTGTATCCAAAGGCTTTTCGGAAGCTAACTTGCAGGCAAAGGAATACTTTGGAGCGTGATCGAGCATCACCTTATCAGCCTTTTGAATAACAAAGAAAAACATACATTTATAATAATCAATTTTATTTTATTTTATTTCACTTATTATAAAACAATTCATATTATTATCAGGTTTTACTTTATAACTAACAATGATAATATCTACTCTAATTTCTTACATTTTAACAATATTTTAAAATAAAAACAAATTAAAATATGGTCAAGTGATTATAATACATTTTATAATATTATGATATTAAGTAGATACATTTACATTATCACAAACACCTCTACTAATAAGGTAATGGCTGTATTAGTATTTGATGCACAATCACAAAGTTTTGAACACAAACTAGATAGTTTAGTAAGCACATTCTTCATAAACCTAAGCAGGCAGCAGAGGTGAGATGTCAGAGAAGAAGAAACTGATGTTAGTAATATTTGTTAAATGCCAAAGATCGCAGCAGTTTTGAGCTGAAAATTAACGATGGATTGAAAAAATATCGATAATACAGAAGTATTTAACTAGAGAAAATCCTAAGGATTCTACTGTTCGGTGTTTCCACTAACCTGTGAAGAGTATAGCAAAGCTAATAGAGATTTGCCTCAGTGGTCAGATCGGATATCTGACTTCCAAGG